>RPOG01001356.1:145969-157718 GCA_008086565.1 Thalassoma bifasciatum | reverse complement strand
TGAATGTGAACACATGATGTTACATTGATTTCTGTGTCTCAGAATTTTGTCTTTTCTTCTCCAAATTTCGACTTTTCATCTTAAAATATTGACCTTTTATCTAAAAGTTTGAAACAACTCTTACATTCAGTTTTCATCCTTACATTAGAGTAAAAGCTTTTGATGTTTTAATGGTTTGATGTAATTTTCTGTCAAGTTTGTAAATGTTACTGTACATTGTAAAAACTTCAATGAAGCTTGATTTGAGGAAAATCATGAATTGAATTGAAATCGCAATATCTGCCAGAAAAATCACAATTAGATCTTTTTCTAAAATTGTTCAGCCCTAACACTCACACACACACACACACACACATAGTTAAGCCTTTTTCTTATTAACACTTTCTCCCCCATCAGGAATCTATTAGCCAATCCCTTTAACTGCGACTGCCGCCTCTCCTGGTTCGGGGCGTGGCTACGAAGTCGACGCATCGTGACGGGGAACCCTCGCTGTCAGGGCCCCGCCTTCCTCAGAGAGATCCCGCTGCAGGACGTCGCTGTTCCTGACTTCCGCTGCGAGGATGGTACGTTACAAACGCCCAACCACAAACGCCACAATCTCTAACGTATAACAGAATAAAACTACCTACAAAACGCCTGTGTAATGTATCAAACTGTGCACAAAATGAAAGATAAACTGTGTGAGCTCATTCCAATCTTTTTACCCATGTACACCCATGCTACCAGGAACAAAAATCTTATCACTGGAAAGAAGCAAAGACTGAAACACTCCAGCTTTAGTATTGTTTGCAGAAGGCCCCAGATTTGGAATGAGCTTGATAATGAGTGAAAAACATCACATTGTATCTCTGTCTTCAAGAAAAAACTAAAACAGCTGCTATAAACCAAGTATTTTCATGACTATTTACATCGTAGATTCTCACTGAAGCATCAAAACTATGAATGAACACGTGGAGTTATGTACTTAACAAAAAAAGGTGAAATAACTGAAAACACATTTTATATCCTAGTTTCTTCAAAATATCCACCCTTTACTCTGATTACTGCTTTGTTTACTTTTGGTATTTTTCAAGAGATCGTCACCTGAAATGGTTTTCCCTTCTCAGCTGTGTCTTATCAGGGTTAATTAGTGGAATTTCTGCCTTTATCAATGGGGTTGAGACTATCAGTTGTGTTGTGCAGAAGTCAGGTTAATACACAGCCAACAGCCCGATTGGACAACTGTTAAAATTCATATTATGGCAAGAACCAATCAGCTAACTAAAGAAAAACAAGTGGCCATCATTACTTTAACGCCGCGTACCCACCATTAATTGTATATAGAATGGACAGCGTGCTTCTGCCTGTCACCGTTCTACGATTTTGAAGCCAAAAAACCCCGTTTCTCTAGCCGCCATTGTGCAGCCAGAGTCTGCGCAGTAGAGAATTTCCGGTGGAGCCAAGTAAAAAAGAGAAATAAAAATATGTATTTCTTCTTCTTTAGAAGGTTTAGTCTCCTTTTGGCTCTTTCCTGAAGTTTCTTATATCCCCGATAAAAACTACTCACGAACGGCAGCTGTCAACTGTCGTAAAACGAAACTTATATGCAATATTTCCTTCCATCATGAATTGAGTATTTCATCACATGTATTTCTTTATTCTATGAAACCTGTGTTATTTGAACACATCTTTAAACTATTAAAATATAACATGTTTTTTTGTATTTTGGTTCCTCAAACCCCCAAAATGTCAGGTGGTGCAACCGTCCTGACAAGTATCCACAGTAATTAAACTCTAAAAATTGAATGTCAGTTATTGTAAATGGAAATTAAAAATACAGTGGCATTATTTTATGCTTGAACCTTTTTAAATGAAACATTCTTTGCAAATAAAAAGAATTTTAAAGCTGTTGAGAAATGTAAAAAACTTTTGTCCCGTAATTTTCACCTTGTCAAATGTCAGGGTGGTGCAACCGTAACATTAGACTTTTATTTTAAAGTGAAGAGAATAAAACAGGAAACAGGAAACTGCATCAGCCAGAGGAGCCCAAATGACATTTGTGACCAAGTGGAAAAGTTTGTAGATTTCTCTGAAATACTGATAAAAAAGGTTTTTTCACTTCATTGGTGACTGGAACAATTTCCATGTCAGGTGGTACAACCAATGTAATAATGTGAAATGTTATTTTAACATCAAATTATTTATCTTATTCACAAATAAAACAAATGAAACACACAAAATGAAAATGTATGAGTCACTACAGACACTTGAGAGATACTTGCCAATAATTTCACACAGAAAAAATAACAGGAACATATAAATATATTTTCATATATTTGGTTGCACCACCTGACATTTTTGGGTGCTCAAATTAAAAATACTAAAAAATTATGAACCTAAAAACTTTGAAATGTTGGTCAACTACTGAAATCTGTTAGAAAACATAATTCTTCACTCAGAAATATGTTTTTATCCATTTTCAAAGAACTTTTAAAAAAACTAAACTTAATTTTTTTGGTGTGTTTTCTCTCTCAGGATCCGTTCTGGAGGACAGCAGCTGTGCTCCGGGGCCTCAGTGTCCCAGTCAGTGCGCCTGCATGGACACGGTGGTTCGCTGCAGCAACAAACACCTGCAGGCTCTGCCCAGAGGTTTACCCCGCAACGTCACCGAGCTGTGAGTCACGACACCAGTCTGCGTCACCGTCAGCCCTGGTCCTGTAAAACCAAGCCCAGTTATCAGACCGCTCTCTTGTTTTCTTTCAGGTATCTGGATGGAAACCAGTTCACCAGCGTTCCTAAAGAGTTGGCCACCTTCAAATACCTGCAGCTGGTGTAAGACACACTCACACTCTCTCTAACATTAATCTCATGTTGTGGTGTTGGAGATAAAGTGGCTGCACGAGCAGAGAAAACTCAGTGTATTTCTGAAGATGACCAGCAGGGGGAGCTGTGGACTGAGTAATCCATTCTGTCCAGTTTGTTCTTGAACGTGTGTGTGTGTGTGAGTGTGTGTGTGTGTGAGTGTGTGTTCTCGCTGAGCAGCAACGTCTCTGTTTGCTTCACTGATTCATGAAGAGTCGCTTCATCAGAACATGAATGATTCTGTGTGTTACAAAGAGAGAGACTGCAACACCAGCATGTGTGTGTGTGTGTGTGTGCGTGTGTGTGTGTGTGTGTGTGTGTGTGTAATGGGACTCCTGCAGTATATTGGTGGTATTGATCCCATTGACCCTCTTGCCTCTGCAGAGATCTGAGCAACAATAAAATCAGCTCCCTGTCTGACGACTCCTTCTACAACATGAGCCAGCTCACCACTCTGTGAGTACACACACACACACACACACACACACACACANAGTAAAAAAGAGAAATAAAAATATTTATTTCTTCTTCTTCAGAAGGTTTAGTCTCCTTTTGGCTCTTTCCTGAAGTTTCTTATATCCCCGATAAAAACTACTCATGAACGGCAGCTGTAAACTATCGTAAAACGAAACTTATATCGTGGTTTTTAACGTCCAATAACTAATGAGAAACTAACTTCTGAGGAAAAAAAACACCTGAACACCATGCAGCACAAATGACATCGTCATACTACCTTAGCGTAAGGATGAGAGAAACGTTTCTACGAGGTATCGTAATTTTTTTAAGTTTTCCCGGCTCATATCTGGAATACATGGGGAGGCGGGGCTTATGACCTATACTGCAGCCAGACACCAGGGGGCGGGGCTTATGACCTATACTGCAGCCAGACACCAGGGGGCGGGGCTTATGACCTATACTGCAGCAAGACACCAGGGGGCGGGGCTTATGACCTATACTGCAGCCAGACACCAGGGGGCGGGGCATCTGCTGGAGGCTTCAGTTTGAGCCCAACGTCCTAGAAACGTTTACTCATTATACAGTCTATGGGTATGACGATGTCATTTGGCTGCATGGTGTTCAGATGTTTTTTTTTCTGAGAAGTTAGTTTCTCATTAGTTATTGGACGTTAAAAACCGCGATATAAGTTTCGTTTTACGATAGTTGACAGCTGCCGTTCATGAGTAGTTTTTATCGGGGATATAAGAAACTTCGTAAGAGAGCCAAAAGGAGACCAAACCTTCTAAAAAAGAAGAAATAATTTTTTTTATTTCTCTTTTTTACTTGGCTCCACTACTCCACTGACTCCTCTACTGCGCAGACTCTGGCTAAACAATGTCGGATAGAGAAACGGGGGTTTTTGGCTTCAAAATTGTAGAATGACAGGCGGAGCCACGCTGTCCATTCTATATACAGTCAATGGTGCCACACTGACCAAACGAGTCAGACTCTAGAGCAACAGTTTGCTTAAGCACGATGCAGTTGGTCAGTGTGACTGTGCTCTTACTGTCATAACCAGTGGCTTGCACCGACATTTTAAAATGCAGGGGCAAAAGAAAAAAAACGGCAAATACAGCATGTATTTTGGCTTCTAAAGGGGCACATTTGGGCATTCTGGCCCTCTACCCCTTCAAAACAAAACTGGAAACACATCTATTTAAAACCCTCTCTCACTGTTTTCCTTTTTAATCCTGTAACTTTGTTTGCTGTTTTTAACTGTTTCATTGTGAATTTCTGTTTTTGTCTTTGCTATGAAGTGTCCTTGAGTGCTAAAAAACGCGCTTTTAAACAAAATGTATAATTATTATCATTATGTTTTTGTTCCATTCAGGCACATTTGCATATTTCGTCTGATAGAGGGATACTTCTGCTAGTTCTGGCCCCAAAGAAAGACACTTTTACACATTATTGAAGCCAATCATAAGGACACGTTTACGTATTTTGGCTCCAAAGAGAGCCCTTTTACACATTTCTGGCCCATGAAGGCAAATTTTGATATTTCAGTATCAGAATCAGCTTTATTGCCAAGTTTCTTCAATAAGCATACAAGGAATTTGACTTAGGTTTCAACTGTGCTCTCTTTGTGCAAAAAAACAAGTATGAATAAACATTAGAAATCAAATATATACTTAAAAAAACTAATATCAAGTAACTACAAATTAGAAATATTGGAATTTAGAAATATACACATTTGAATTAAAATGAAATAGTGCAGCAGCCATGAGGACACTTTTGCATATTTTGTAATAATAATCAGTTTTTACATATTGTGTCCGTAATTATGAAATGCAGGTGTTGCACTTTTTAATAGGGAAAATTTAAACGTGCACACTCACGCACAACACACGCACACACGGAAATGTGCAATAATTCAAATGTTTTCAATTATATTTTCATATTTTACTATTGAGTGATTCACAGATGTGGCTCAATTTCGTTGTAAACTGTGCAATGATAATAAACGGATTCTGATTCTGATTCTAAAGAATTTGGTGCATTATGATGGAATATGTAAGAACTTATTACAAAGCACAGTTTATTACATATTGCATTTGAGAATCTAACTCTTAAACACGGCATTGTTATAGACTGAAATGAAAAATCTTTACATTAATACATAATGTGGTGCAACAAACACAAACCCGAACAACTTTAAAATGCTGTTTCTGTTCGGATGGAACTGATAGGAAAAAAAAAAGTGGTGGTTTAAAGTCCTGGATAAAAGTTAAGAGTTGAATGTGAGAGTTAAAGTTGTGACGAGCAGATGAAGAAGAGAAGTTTTGACGCTTTTTTCCTCTTTGGATCGACTTTGTGTTCTTTTTCTCTCCTGCGGCAGAATCCTCAGCTACAACTCTCTGCGCTGCATCCCTCCTCTGGCTCTGGGCGGTCTGCGCTCTCTGAGGCTGCTGTGAGCACACACACACACACACACACACACACACACACACACACACACACACAAGGCCAAACCACATCACTGTCTGCTCAGTTTTATTACAACAAGCCATCATCTGTTCCTCAACTCCTGACATCTCTCTGATGATGAGCTCGATGAAGCTCGCCGCCTGTCAGACTCATCCACTGTTTTTTTTTTTTTTTTTCACTTTGACCATTTTTGACCCTCAGCTGTGTCCGTATTTTTTTTTCATTTCCAGCTCTCTCCATGGCAACGACATCTCAGAGCTGCAGCAGGGCATCTTCAGCGACGTGGCCTCCCTGTCTCACCTGTAAGAACATTAAAATATACATGTAGAGCACGAACACGGACGTACGTGTGTGTGTGTGTGTGCGGTGACAGCTCAGGCTGAGTGTGACGGACAGCGGGGTCAGTCCTCGCTGACAGAATGAGGTCTCCGTGTGTGTGTGTGTGTGTGAGATGAATCCCCTGCCTTCATGGCTCCAGTCAGATAGAGTCCAGCTCTCAGAGAGTGAGTGGTTTCAAGTGGCCGCTCGGACGATTAAATTAACAGAGATCCATCGGTTCCCCGTGAGTCTATTGATCTGAGGTGTGTGTGTGTGCGCTCTCCTGTGTGTGTGTGTGTGCAGTCATCTCCAGATGAGCGTTCCCCATGTGAGTCAGTGTTCACATCTACAGTACAGCGAGCGTGGAGAGGAGAGATGGACGAAGATGGTGGTGTTTTTATTTGCCTCCTGAAATCAGATCCAGAGATGAAGTTAATGAATCAGCTGTAAAATCATCTCATGGAAATAAGTCCTGACCTCACATTGACCCCTGACGCTCTTCTCTTCTGCTTCTTTGTTTGTCGAGGTGAAAGATGGAGCCTCAGAATTGAATCAAAAAACTACACTGCCTGGCCAAATAAAAAAAGTGGCCACCTGGATTTAACTATCCAAATAGTAATAATACAAGCCTCCTATTGGATAACTACTGCATGGGCGATTATCTTAGTTATTTAACACCAGCTGATGCAATGAGTAGCTTCTATTTCTTAAACAATCATGGAGAAAGACACATCCCGTGGTTGTGAAAAAGATGTTTTTTTGTTTAAGAAGGGTCAAATCATTGGCATCAAGCAGAGAAAACATCTAAGGAGGTTGAAGAAACTACTACAATTGGGTTAAGAACTGGAAAGATGGTGGGGAACCATCATCTTTTAAGAAGAAAAAGCAATTCTTAATTATCATGATTGGCGATCACTTAAACGTGTGGTGAGATCAAATGGAAGAAAAACAACAGCAGAACTCAGGGCTATGTTTAATAGTGAAAGTAAGAGCATTTCCACACGCACAATGCAAAAGGAACTCAAGGGATTGGGACTGAACAGCTGTGTAGCTTTAAGAAAACCACTAATCAGTGAGGCTAACCGGAAAAAAAGGCTTCAGTTTGTTAGGGAGCATAAAGATTGGACTCTGGAGCAATGGAAGAAGGTCATGTGGTCTGATGAGTCCAGATTTACCCTGTTCCAGAGTGATGGGTGCATCAGGGTGAGAAGAGAGGCAGGTGAAGTGATGCACCCATCATGCCTAGTGCCTACTGTACGAGCCTGTGGGGGCAGTGTTATGATACGAGGAATCTTATCTTTTTTTTTTTTTTTTTTTTTAAACTTTCTTTTTATTTTAATTTCAGGTTTACAAAACATAAAATAAAATACAACAAAACGAAAAATAGGGGCTGTTGTTTAAGGCCAATCAATAATACATAGCATTGTATATCATCTATACTGAAGAGGGGTTACAAGTGTTGATATAAGAGTTCCATTTTTTCCAGTATTTTGCCCAGTCATCAGCCCGTAGTCTTATGAAGAAGGTGAGTTTTTCCATAATGTATATTTCATTTACTATTGCAGTCCAGTCTTGTTTTGTTGGTGGATTTGTCTGCATCCAATTGCGTGTGATGGATTTTTTACTTGCAGCCAAGATGATTTTATAAAGATATCTGTCCTGAGATTTGAGACCAGCTGATGTTTTACAAAGGTATAAGGTGACAAAGCAAGCTACAATTTCAATTCCAAAAATGTTTCTCAATTCTTTTACAAACTCCTGCCAGTAAGAAAGGATTAGAGGGCAGGCCCAAAATACATGAAAATGATCTGCCATAGATGCACCACATTTTCTCCAACATTCATCAAGAACTTGGGAGGCCTGTTGTTTAAAAGACATCTTAGGGGTGATAAAATAGCGTATTGTACATTTCCAGTAGAATTCTCGCCATGATCTAGAGTTGGTGGTCCTAGCCTGTCCCTCCCAAATTTCATTCCAATCTTCCTCAGATATCTCCAGGCCAGACTCCCTCTCGAGGAATCTTCTCTAAGTATATCGAAACAATGCATGAATGCGTGCTGGTGGTCCAACAAAGTATAAGAGTGTGTGACCTTTTTTATTTCTGGTGGCGACTTTTTTTTTGGCCAGGCAGTGTATGAAGTATATATTCAATAGGGCACAAAGGCAGTGTATAAAGTATATATTCTATAGGGCACCAAGGCAGTGTATAAAGTATATATTCTATAGGGCACAAAGGCAGTGTATAAAGTATATGTTCTATAGGGCACAAAGGCAGTGTATAAAGCATATATTCTTTAGGGCACAAAGGCAGTGTATAAAGTATATATACTTTAGGGCACAAAGGCAGTGTATAAAGTATATATTCTACAGGGCACAAAGGCAGTGTATAAAGTATATATTCTATAGGGCACAAAGGCAGTGTATAAAGTATATATTCTATAGGGCACAAAGGCAGTGTAATTTCATATATAAGATATCCCGTGTTTCCGTCACATATTTCATATATAAGAATAGGGCATAAAGGCAGTGTATAAAGTATATATTCTATAGGGCACAAAGGCAGTGTATGAAGTATATATTCTATAAGGCACAAAGGCAGTGTATGAAGTATATATTCTATAAAGACAGTGACTGAGCTGTAAACGATGTAAACTTCCTCAGACTCATCATGTCCTGATGTTTTCATGTCTCTGAGTGATTCTGCTCCTCATCACTTCATCCTGATGGAGTTTAATCGACTGGAGAGAATGAAGTATTTCTTCACAGCCCCGTGCGTGTGTGTGTGTGTGTGTGTGTGTGTGTGTGTGTGTGTGTGTGTGTGTGTGTTTGTGTTTCAGTGTGTGTGTGTGTCATGATGAGTGTTATTTGATCCCACATTGGTCTCTGATAATCTTATCAAGTGAATCAATGGACCTGATCTAAATGAACATCATCAAGCTCCTGATTCTGTTTGTGAGTGTGTGTTTCAGTGTGTGTGTGTGTGTGTGTGTGTGTGTGTGTGTGTGTGTGAGAGAGAGAGGGAGAGCTGTGTGTATTAGAGCAGAGCTGTAAGGACTCAGAGCTCCCCTCTGTGGATCTGATGAAAACTGCAAAACCCTGTGAAAAAAAGTCTTTTCTTTCTGAAAAAGTATTTTTCATTTCTTTCTTTCTCAAACTCTCTCACTGCTTTTTCTTTCTTTTTTCTTTACACATCTGTCTTCTTTTCTTTTCCCTCTGTCCCACATCCTCGATTTTCCCTTTCCTTCCCCTCATTCCATCTCCTTTTCTTCCTTTCCCTTACAATTTCTTCCCTCCTCTCGTTTCCATCCTTCTTCCATTTTATCTCTTTCCTTCTCTTTTCCTTCATGCCTCTCTGCTTCTCTTCTTTACTTTCTTCCTTCCTCTTTCTGTTTGTTTCTTTTCTTTCTTCTACCCTCTATCCCTCCTTCTCTCAGTCCCTCCTACTTTATTTGCTCCCTCTCTACTTCTTTCCTTAGCTACTTCCTCCTTTTTGTTACTTCATTTCACCTTTCCTTCCTTCCTTCCTCCATTCCTTCCTTCCTTCCTTCCTTCTTTCATTCCTTCCTTCCCTCCTTCCTTCAAATGCACCAATCTTCAGTCCTTCCTCACTCCCTCTTTCCTTCCTTTCCTTGCCAACCTTTAACTTTCTTTCTTTCTTTCTTTTTCTTTCTTTCAACCCTCTATCTCTTCTTCTTTAGTTGCTCTGTCTCCTTCCTTCCTTCCTTCCCTCCTTCCTTCATTCCTTGCTTCCTTCCTTCTCCCATTCCCTCCTTCCTTCCCCCTTTCTCTTTGCCTTCCTTCCTTCCTCCTTTCCTTCCTTTAATCTCTCCTTTACTACTTCTTCTTTTCTCTTCCCTTTTCTTAGTTTCCTCCTCCCTTCAATTGCTCCATCTCCCCCTTCCTTCCTTCCTTCCTTTTCTTCAATCACTCCTTTATGACTTCCTCCTTCCTTTTTCCTTTCCTTAGCTTCTCCCTTCCTTTATTTGCTTTTTCCTTCCTTCCTTCCTTCCTTCCTTCCTTCCTTCCTTCCTTCCCTTTTTCTTTCCATCCTTCATTCCTTGCTTTCTTCCTTCCCCCTTTCTTCTCGCCTTCCCTTCTTCCTTCATTCCTCCCTTTCTTCTTGCCTTCCTTCAATCTCTTCTTCATTACTTCCTTCTTCCTTTTCTTTAATCTCTCCATTATTACTTCCTCTTTCCTTTGTCTTTTTCTTAGCTTCCTTCCTTCCCTGCTTCCTTCCTTCCTTCCTCCCTCTCTTCTTGCCTTCTTTCCTTCCTTCCTCCCTTTCTTCTTGCCTTCTTTCCTTCCTTCCTTCCCTCATCCAATCTCTTCTTTATTACTTCCCTCTACCTTTCCTTTAATCTCTCCATTGTAACTTCTTCTTTTCTCTTCCCTTTCCTTAGTTTCCTCCTCCCTTCAATTGCTCCATCTCCCCCTTCCTTCCTTCCTTCCTTTTCTTCAATCACTCCTTTATTACTTTTTCCTTTCTTTTTCCTTCCCTTAGCTTCTTCCTTCCTTCATCTGCTTTTTCCTTCCTTCCTTCCTTCCTTTTCTTCAATCACTCCTCTATTACTTCCTCCTTCTTTTCTCTTCCTTAGCTTCCTTCCTTCCTTCATTTCCTTCCTTCCTTCCTTCCTTCCTTCCTTCCTTTTCTTCAATCACTCCTCTATTACTTCCTCCTTCCTTTCTCTTCCTTAGCTTCTTCCTTCCTTCATTTGCTTTTTCCTTCCTTCCTTCCTTCCCTTCTTCCTTCCTTCCTTCAGTCTATTCTTCATTACTTCCTTCTACCTATTCTTTAATCTGTCCTTTATTACTTCCTCTTTCCTTTTTCTTTTTCTTAGCTTCCTTCCTTCCTTTCTTCCTTCAATCACTCCTTTATTACTCCATCCTTCCTTTTTCCTTTCCTTAGCTTCTCCCTCCCTTCAATTGCTCTATCCTTCCTTCCTTCCTTCCTTCCTTCCTTCCTTCCTGCTCTTGAACTTTCTTTCATCCATCCATCATTCAGAGATGTTTTTTTGATCTTTCCTATATTTTTGTCTATTGTCTTTCTCTCTTTCAGTTATTCCATCTTTCTTTAAAAACTTCCTCTCGTTTCCCTCATGTCCTTCTTTTAAAAACTTACACTTCGATATCTTGTCACTTTTCTTTTTCTCTTTTTTGCTCTTAACCATTTTTGTTTTCATTTTACCTCCTCAGTCTCTCGTTTCTCTTCTTCATGTTTTTCTCATTTTCCCCCTCCGTCGTCGTCGTCTTCATCGCTCTGACGCTCCCTTTCTCCTCTCGTTTCTCTCTCAGAGCGATCGGCGCCAACCCTCTGTACTGCGACTGTCGTCTGCTCTGGCTCTCTGATTGGGTGAAGAGCGGATACAAAGAGCCCGGCATCGCCCGCTGCGCCGGGCCCCGCGGCATGGAGGGAAAACTGCTGCTCACCACTCCGGCCGACAAGTTCCAGTGTCAAGGTGAGCTGACGGCTGATGGCGTCACACATAGACGGTATAATGAGTGGACGTGACGACGTTCGGCTCAAACTGAAGCCTCCAGCAGATGCCCCGCCCCCTGGTGTCTGGCTGCAGTATAGGTCATAAGCCCCGCCCCCTGGTGTCTGGCTGCAGTATAGGTCATAAGCCCCGCCCCCTGGTGTCTGGCTGCAGTATAGGTCATAAGCCCCGCC
>RPOG01001356.1:0-145144 GCA_008086565.1 Thalassoma bifasciatum | reverse complement strand
GTTGACAGCTGCCGTTCGTGAGTAGTTTTTATCGGGGATATAAGAAACTTCAGGAAAGAGCCAAAAGGAGACTAAACCTTCTGAAGAAGAAGGAATAAATATTTTTATTTCTCTTTTTTACTTGGCTTCACCGGAAATTCTCTACTGTGCAGACTCTGGCTGCACAATGGCGGCTAGAGAAACGGGGTTTTTTGGCTTCAAAATCGTAGAACGGTGACAGGTGGAAGCACGCTGTCCATTCTATATACAGTCAATGGCGTCACCGCGTGGGGGGCGTGTTCCTCCAGCAGAGGTCGCTGAGCCGTGACACTTCCTCACCTCACTTTCCTCTGAGTCTGTACAAACACACACAGATAGAAACTCCTCAGGTTTATTTCTCCGAGTGAAGAGTTCTTCTTCTTCTTCGGATCATTTTTGTCGCCTTTGTTGTTCAGTTAAAGGATTCTCGAAGAGGAAACGACCTCACATTCAGAAGGAGAATACCATCCGTGCTCTTCCAGACACAAAGACACTTCTCAAAACCCTTTTGTGCTTTATTTCACAGCTGAAGTAATCTAAGAATACAAAAGAAACGATAAAAGCTTCTTCATGTGCGCGACCTTCAGGGAGAGTTGATGTTTTTCACACCTGAACACGATGCAGCTCAAACTTTCTTCAGCTGTGAGCTCGAAATCTGCAGAAATTCACAGTTTGAACTGTTTTCTCTTGAAGACGTTTGGAGCACAGAGCTGCTCATGAGACATTCAATGTCCTGTTGTCAGAAATCATTAAGTAGGGGAGATATGGCTGAATCTAAGGCTTTATCATTCCAAATAAGCATGTAAGAGGGAGCTCTGAGAACAAAGACATTGGGCCTCATTCACAAAACATTTGACGCACAAATCTGTGATTCATCAATATTCTCTTACCTGAATTTCTTCTTACTTTGCGAACAAATGTAGAACCTCCTCAGACCATGCGTACGCACAAATAATGAATGATCAGCTGTTTATATAACTTAAAACACAGACTCTTTTCACTAAAAACATAACATTTTAAAACTACTTGGGTCAATGACGTGACGTCCCTTTTTTTGTGTCCGAGTGTAATATTTCCTTCCATCATGAATTGAGTATTTCATCACATGTATTTCTTTATTCTATGAAACCTCACAATAAACTTGTGTAGAAATTTGATAATTTTATATTGTACAAAAAAACACAAAACCAAGGAGTTTGGGGGTTTTACAGTCCACCACGTTGGCTCCTGACAAGTATCCACAGTAATTAAACTCTAAAAATTGAATGTCAGTTATTGTAAATGGAAATTAAAAATACAGTGGCATTATTTTATGCTTCAACCTTTTTTAGATAAAACATTCTTTGCAAATAAAAAGAATTTTTAAGCTGTTGAGAAATTTAAAAAACTTTTGTCCCGTAATTTTCACCCTGTCAAATGTCAGGGTGGTGCAACCGTAACATTAGAGTTTTATTTTAAAGTGAAGAGAATAAAACAGGAAACAGGAAACTGCATCAGCCAGAGGAGCCCAAATGACATTTGTGACCAAGTGGAAAAGTTTGTAGATTTCTCTGAAATACTGATAAAAAAGGTTTTTTCACTTCATTGGTGACTGGAACAATTTCCATGTCAGGTGGTACAACCAATGTAATAATGTGAAATGTTATTTTAACATCAAATTATTTATCTTATTCACAAATAAAAGAAATGAAACACACAAAATGAAAATGTATGAGTCACTACAGACACTTGAGAGATACTTGCCAATAATTTCACACAGAAAAAATAACAGGAACATATAAATATATTTTCATATATTTGGTTGCATCACCTGACATTTTTGGGTGCTCAAATTAAAAATACTAAAAAATAATGAACCTCAAAACTTTGAAATGTTGGTCAACTACTGTTAGAAAACATAATTTTTCACTCAGAAACATGTTTTTATCCATTTTCAAGGAACTTTTTAAAAATACGTTTTTAGACCCTCTTTTTGTCATTGACCCAAATAAAAAAACAAACACAGGAGAGTTTTCTGGATGGGCTGGGGAGTGAGAGGAGCACCAGTAAATTGTGAAAGAAGCTAAATTACACACTGATGTCTTAAAACATCAAACAATCATCGTGTTATCATTATTTCATGCATCTCATGTGCAAAAACCCGTGATACATGGAGCGTATTTGATTGAACCCCCACCTCGATCCCCTCATGAGTCATTGCGTCTTCTCACACCAGAGTTCACAGCTTTTGTCGTTAATAAGCTTAATGAGATCATATCTGTGACTTTGTTCGAGAAAATCCTCTTTGCATATTTGATTTTCACTCCTGTGATCATGTTCTCTTCTCTGCTTGTCTTTACATTTTTAATTTCCTGCATTTTTTTTTGCTTTCGCTATCTTCTTTTTTCATGCCTGGAGATGCTTTTATTGTTTTTTGTGTTTTCCAATGAGAGAGTGAGAAAGTGTTTAAAGAGGAAAATGTGTTTCAGTGTGAATCATACAGATAGTTTCACTTTTCTGCCACATGAGTCGAGCTCTAATCTCATTTCGTGTGATTTCTCTCTTTGCACCACTGCGGGTTCAACCGCGTGTCAGCGCAGACACTGATCTTTTATTCAGTGTTTTTGTGTTTCATGCTTTGGGATTTGCTTTCATCTGTCATTTTTTGAGATGATGAAACGCTTAATGAATCTACACGAGGTTTATCAAACTTCAGGGGTGAGTAATTTTAACAGAATCTGTCACGACGGCTAAAAACATGCAGTGCTAACAGGGTCTGCAGGTTTGATCGCTCTCTCCTCGGAGTGTGAAGACGGTGTGAGTTTCCCTTTAGTGACGCCTCAATCAAACCCCCCGTGTGTCATCACAGGCGCTAACTGTTGAATTTTTAAACATTTACACCCAAACGCTCTAAAAGTCGCTGTTAAACGCTGACTCTGATTAATGTTTGGAAACAGGACGCTGCTAATTTTTGACTTCACTCCACAGCTGACTTCTTTCTTTAGTCGCAGAATAAATTGCTTTTCCTCTGACGTCATCAAAGTATTTTGATGCACTTTATTTTACATATGATCTCATTCAGGCCCATATTGAGTCAAACTGTGAGATGAAAGGTTGAAATTCTAAAATAAAAGTAAAGATTTTGAGATAAAAAAAGTCAGAATTTAGGACAAAAAAGCAAGATTTTAAGATATGAAAGTCAAAATTTGATACATAAAAATGGAATTTGAGACAAAAAGTCATAATTTTGAAATGAGATGTTGAGATTTTTAATGAAAAGTCCACATTTTAGACAAAAGTGGAGATTTTGAGATCAAAATGAAAACAAGGAGTCAAGATTTTGAGATTAAAAAGTCAAGATTTTGAGATTTAAAAGTCATAATTTAAGACAAAAGGTCAAGATTTTAAGATTTAAAAGTCAAAATTTGATACAAAGTGATGTAATTTAAGACAAAAGGTCAAAATTTGAAGATTTGAAAGTCAAAATTTGATACACAGTAATGTAATTCATGACAAAAGTCATGACAAAAGTCAAGATTTTGAGATTAAAAATTCAAGATTTTGAGATTAAAAGTCAAGATTTTGAGATTTAAAAGCCATAATTTAAGACAAAAGGTCAAGATTTTAAGATTTGAAAGTCAAAATTTGATACAAAGTACTGTAATTTAAGACAAAAGGTCAAAATTTGAAGATTTGAAAGTCAAAATTTGATACACAGTAATGTAATTTATGACAAAAGCCAAAATTTTGAGATTAAAAAGTTAAGATTTTAAGAAGAAAAAGTCAAAATTTAAGACAAAAGGTCAAGATATGAAGATTTGAAAGTCAAAATTTGATAAAAAATAAAGTAATTTATGACAAAAGTCAAGATTTTGAGATTAAAAAGTCAAAATTTAAGACAAAAGGTCAAGATTTGAAGATTTGAAAGTCAAATTTAATACAAAGTAATGTTATTTATGACAAAAGTCTAGATTTTGAGATTAAAAAGTTAAGATTTTGAGATTAAAAAGTCAAGATTTTGAGATTAAAAAGTCAAGATTTTGGGATTAAAAAGTTGAGATTTTTAATGAAAAGTCAACATTTGAGACAAAAGTGGAGATTTTGAGATCAAAATGAAAAGTCAAAATGAAAACAAGGAGTCAAGATTTTAAGATTTGAAAGTCAAAATTTGATACAAATTAATGTTATTTAAGACAAAAGGTCAAGATTTTAAGATTATAAAGTCAAAATTTGTTACAAAGTAATGTTATTTATGACAAATATCAACATTTTGAGATTGAAAAGTCATAATTTAAGACAAAAGGTCAAGATTTGAAGATTTGAAAGTCAAAATTTGAAACGAAGTGATGTAATTTATGACAAAAGTCAAGATTTTGAGATTGAAAAGTTAAAATTCTAAGAAGAAAAAGTCCAAAATTAAGACAAAAGTTCAAGATTTTAAGATTAGAAAGTCAAAATTTGAGACAAAGTCATGTTATTTATGACAACAGTCAAGATTTTGAGATGAAAAGTGGAGATTTTGGATTAAAAAGTCAAAATCTCAGACGAAAGTGGAGATGTTGAGATAAAAAGTCAAAATGAAAACAAGGAGTCAAGATTATGAGTAAAAACTCACAGTTATGAGATAAAAGTAAAATTTTGACAAAGTCAGATTTTTTAGACAAAAAGTCAAAATTTGAGCTAAGAAAGTTGACTTTAGAGAGGACACTGAGCACTGATGCAGCTGGTTTTGTTTGCACAAAGTCGTCAAACTAGACCTTGGTAAATGAGAACACATCTGCTGTTTTTGACACCTGAGACTAAAAACTCTCTAACTCCTACAAAGTTTTACCTAAAAAGCTCAAATTCACCCAGATGTTGATGAGAAGGTGTAGAAGTGATGTGGTGGATGTTTTATGTCTGACATGAAGCATCTTGAAGTTAATGATGTTCAAAAATTAGTTATGAAAAATATTAACACATGACATTTTCTGAAACTAGAGGCAGAGAAAGTTTTCTCGTGTTGATCGGTGTGTGTGTGTGTGACACACACACACACACACACACACACACACACACACACACACACACACACACACATTAAAAATGGTGACCAAAAGTCCTCTTTTTCCCAGACACATCCTCCTTTTTGGTGGTAAAATTATGTCAAGGGGGATTTTATGAAATTCCCAGAAATCTCTGGGTTTGCTGTAACTGCTTGTGCTGCACTTAGACACAGAAAATGCTGAAGTGGAAAATGCACTTTCACAGTTGAACCAGATATATATGGTGGAGCCTTTTTTTTTTTTCATTGTGGTCTTGACCAGTGTTGAGATTTTTTTTTTGGCCCATAGTGAGACAAATTTTGAGATTAAAAAGTCAAAACTCAGAGATAAAGAGTAAAAAAAAGGATAAAAAGTCCAAATGTTAAGACAAAGAGTCAAAATTCTCAGGTAAAACATCAAAGTAATGAGATAAAAAGTCAAATTTCGATACATTAAGTAAAGTAAATAATCTTACACTAGTCAAAATTTAGAGATAAAGACAAAGTTTTATCAGTTATGCAATCAGTTATGATATAAAAGTGAAGTTCTGAGAGAACAAAAAACAAATTCTGAGATAAAAAGTCTAAAAGTAGGATTGAAAAGTCCAAATTATGAGATGAGAGGTCAAAATTACAAGAAAAAGTGTCAAAACTTTGAGCTTAAAAGTCAAATTATAAAGATAATAAGTGAAATTTTGAGATTGCAAAGTCAAAATCAAAGTCACTTAGTAAAATTAATATTCCAAGATAAGTCAAAATTAAGAATTTAAGACGAAACTTGGACCAAAAATATTCTTTACGTTGTAAAGTAAAGGTGAAATTTCAAGAGAAAAAGTCAAAAAGTAGGTTTGAAAAGCTCAAATTACAAGATAAAGTATCAAAACTTTGAGCTTAAAAGTCAAAGTATTAAGATAAAAAGTGAAGTTTTGAGATAGAAAAGTCAAAACTGGGAGGTATAAGTCAAAATTCTGAATTAAAAGTAGAAATTCAGATATGAAGACAAAATTTAAAACTCAAAAAATCAATATCATATTGAGATTAAAAGTCAAAAATTTGGGATTAAAAATAAAGATTTAGAGAAAAGTAAAGTTTTTTGAGCCGGAAAGTCAAAGTTACAGGGAAAAATTTGAAAAGTTTGAGCTTAAAAGTCAAAATTTTGTGATAAAAAGTCAAATTTAGAAACCTGTTTTGTGTTTATTATAATTATTATAATTATTATTATTATTATTGTTGTTGTTATTATTATTGTTGTTATTATTATTTTCCTACTATTACTATACTGTACTTTATTATTTATTTGTTTTGTTAACCTAATTTTTAAAATTATTATTATCTATTCAGTGTGTATGGTTGGGGGTATGTTTGTATGTGCGCACATGTATATATGTATGTGTGTGAGGCTGAGCTTATCCATGTACTTATAAATGTATATGTGTGGGAATGCAAATATTTCCTCCGTCATACATTACATCATTCTGAAAATAAGTATGTATTTACTTGTTATTATTATATGTACTTTAATTATTATTGTTATTATTATTATTGTGTACATTTCAATAGCTGTGTTTTTTTTTTTTTCTCTCTCTCTTTTGTTGGCCATCAGGGAGTGAGTGGGTGGGATTGTTGTTTTGTTATGTGTTCTGTAAACTAAAAAGGTTCAAAAAATAAAGTTTAAAAAAAAAAAAAAAAAAGTCAAATTTGTTCGATTCATTGTGAAAATCACGAGAAAAACCCATAATTTTGACTTTATTTGTGTGAGATTCAGGGAGTCAGACAGGCTTGTGTTACATCCAATCAAAATCCATCTCCCTGCAGACTCAGATAAATCCATTAAAAACCTCGAGTTGAATGTTTGAAAACACTGATCCAGTTTTTTAAATGTGTTTTCATGTGTTTGCGTGCTGTGGGTTAATATTTACGCTCACATCTGTCTGTGATAATCCCGTCAAATTACTCCCATTAAATGACCTGCTCCTCAAAAATATGCTCCATGTTTAATGCTTCTGTGTGTGTGTGTGTGTGTGTGTGTGTGTGTGTGTGTGTGTGTGTGTGACCTTCAGGGTAAACACTGTGAGACTCCAGTGGACGCTTGTGTCAGTAATCCCTGCACTAACGGAGGACTCTGCCTCAGCGACGAACAGACCAGAGGCTTCAGGTAAAAGATCCAACAGGGAACAACTTTTTTTTATGTTCCTCTGTCTGAAAGTTTTTCTTTAACCCTGTGGTGCATAGTGGTCTCTATAGTGACACCTATTTAAAAGTTATTTACTCCTAAATTCAATGGTTCATGTGGTGGAAATTCATATTAGTCTGTGTCAGGATATTTTTATTCTTCTTAGGGCCTGAAAAAATGTTTTCAATTCTTTTTCCAAACATATATATATATATTTAAAATATTATAGACAAACATTTGAGGGTGAAAAAGCTTATAAAGTATAAATTAATCACTGTTAAAATGGATGAAAGAGAGCTAAAAAGTTTCGCAAAGCATTAAAGAAAGATTATTCATGAAATTCCAAAAAAAAAAAAAAAAAAAGAAGTCAAACAAAAAAAAGTCATATTTTCATTAAGGTCACACTGTTTAATGTTGAATTCAAAGTTATATCAAATATTTGAAAAACAAAAAAAAAAGGAAAACTTTTTTTCATGCTTTAAGACAAATAAAAACACTCAAGGGAAAAATCCTGACTCTGACTTTCAAAATTCATGCATCAGAGGGTTAAGGAAGACAAATTCAAGATGCTTCAGAGCAACAAAATTACATCATCTAATCATTAGATGAGAAAAAGGAGAAAAAAGAGGGAGGAAGAGGGGTAAAAAAAAAAAAAAAGCAAATACCGAACTAGTCTTATGTAGAGGGGGCACAGTGCGGGACTTTTTAAATTTATTTTATTTTTTATTTTATTTTATTTATTGCACATATAAAAGCAACACAAAAGAAACACTAAGCAAAGCAACAAACATTTTATTATAATTTTCAAATATAAAACACCACTTTGTCACTAAAAAAAAAATCTTTCTTGTAAAAAGGGGGTCGACTTACATCCAGGTCTTATACTCAGAGAAATAAAGCAACTGTTTTTTTGCCGCTTGTCCAACTGCAAAGACACATTTATTTTGCCTAATATCTGTATCTGTCCACAACAAATCTGCCTTAAGGTCTTTTACCAGTGGGTTTTACACCAAAAGTCGACTCTGGATTCATTTTTTATCACCAGCATCAGACATCAGCCCCTGTCGTCGGGTTATTTTGGCTTCACTTTACAACAGTGGTGAACATGCAAAGTTGCGTACCGTCCATCTTTATGTACAGTTCATGAGAGGAGCTAACTCCAAACGGCAGATTAACCTGTTATTTTATGGTCATTGTTTCACTTTCAGCCTCTTGAATCACTTTCTTCTTCTCTGTGTATCATAAAAACATGAATTAAAAGCAGCCGCCTCTTAACTGTTTACGTCGACATGCTGATGGTTTAATCCGCGCTGACACAGGAGCTGTTTGCATGTTTGTTCGCTGATGCTCTAAACTCAGCCGACATGAATTTATGATGGAGATGTGACAGCAAAAATAAACACGACAACATGTTCAGACAAAATGATTCTTTAATGGGTTTATTCATTATTTATGAGTGAAGACTCTTTATTCTGCTTCACAAATACAACACAGATTATGTTTTATCTGATGCTTATATTATCATTTTTAGACGCCTCTTTTTTTGTTTCTCCAGCTGTGCGTGCGCCTTTGGTTTCCATGGAACGTTCTGCGAGGTGAACGTGGACGATTGTCAGGATCACGGCTGTGAGAACGGCGCCACCTGTGTGGACGGGGTGGGAAACTACACCTGCCTGTGTCCTCCGAACTACACAGGTACAGAGAGAAAGAAGCGTCAGATTCACATCTTTATTCTGTTTGAACGTAAACATCTTTAGATTATTTACAGTCAGGACCACGTCACCTTTCATCCACCTCATTTAAAATCCTTTTTTTTTCCATTTCTTTCATTTTTTTTGTTGGATAAAGTATAAAAATATTTGAATCATCAATTATTATAGGTGTTTTTTTTTCTTTTACCAGAAAATTGAAGTGAGATGTTTCAGACTTCCAAATAAATTTTAGTCACCATAAAAAATTTACTGAGTAATTAAAAGCTATTTTGATTGTACAGTAACAAAGAAATTTTTTTTTATTCTTTGTCATTTGCTGACCCAGGAGAAATCTCCAGAAAACGTCTTCTCTTAAAACATGTTTTCGAACGGATGATCTCATCCTGTGTGTCAATGCGTCACTGACATTTTAGATGTTTAAATTTTGACACATTATGTTGGTTGACCAAGACAAAGAGTCGAGCTTTTGAAATAAAAAGTCAAACGTAAAGAGTGGAGTTGAGGCTTTGAGATAAAAGTCAAGATTTTGATATAAATAAAGATAAAATTCAAGACACAATGTTAAGATTTGTGGATAAAAAATTAAGATTTTGAGCCTGTGAGATTTTCTAAGTTTTGAGATAAAAAGTCTAGATTTTAGACCAAAAGTTGAGATTTTGGGATAAAAAAGTCAAATTTAAGACAAAAATTCAAGATTGTGAGATGAAAATGTTAAAATTTAAGGCAAAGAGTGGAGATTTTGGGAAAAAGAGTCAAAATTTAGGCAAAAACTGAAGATTTTCGGATAGAAGGAGTCAAAATTTAGACAAAAAGTTGAGATTTTGAGATAAAAAAAGTCAAAATTTAGACAAAAAGTTAAGATCCTGAGATTAAAAAAAAGTCTTAATTAAGGCAAAAGTGGAGATTTTGAGATTAAAAAACCTCAAAATGTAAGCAAAAAGTGGAGATTTTGAGTTAAAAAGAGTCAAAAATTTGGTCAAAAAGTGGATTTTGAGACAAAAGAAAGTCTAAATTTAGACAAAAAGTGGAGATTTTGAGGTTAAAAAAAGACTTAATTCAGGCAAAAAAGTGGAGAATCTGAGTTGAAAAAAGTTAAAATTAAGGACAAAAATCCAAGATTTTGAGATGAAATCAAATTTTTTAGAATTTTAGATTAAAAGTTGAGATTTTGGGATAAAATAAGTCAAAATTAATCAAAAAGTGGAGATTTAGAGATAAATAGAGTCCAAATTTTAGTAAAAAGTGAAGATTTTCAGATAAAAAAGTCAAAATTAAGACAAAAAGTTGAGATTTTGAGATAAAAAAAAGTCAAAATTTAGACAAAAAGTTAAGATCCTGAGATAAATAAAAGTCTTAATAAAGGCAAAAGTGGAGATTTTGAGATTAAAAAAAACCTCAAAATTCAAGCAAGAAGTGGAGATTTTGAGTTAAAAAGAGTCAAAAATGTTGGCAACAAGTGGATTTTGAGACAAAAGAAAGTCTAAATTTAGACAAAAAGTTAAGATTCTGAGATTTAAAAAAGTCTTAATTAAGGCAAAAGTGGAGTTTTTGAGATAAAAATGTTAAAATTCGGGCAAAAAGTGGAGATTTTGGGATACAAAAGTCCAAATTAAGACAAAAAGTGGAGGATTTGAGATTAAAAAGAAAGTCAAGATTTAGGAAAAAAGTGGAGAATCTGAGATGAAAAAAGTTAAAATTAAGGACAAAAATCCAAGATTTTGAGATGAAATAAAATTTTGTAGATAAAAAGTCAAAACTTCCAGATCAAAAGCCAAAATACTTAAAAGTAAAGTTTTCAAATTTTGACTTTGTATCTCAAAAATTTGACTTGGTATGTGAAAAAAATAAATCAGGTTTTTTCATTTCTATATTTTTAACCTGCAGAAAAAAAATGCCTGTATATTTTTCATGATTACATTAT
Organism: Thalassoma bifasciatum; assembly: GCA_008086565.1. Lineage (NCBI taxonomy): Eukaryota > Metazoa > Chordata > Actinopteri > Labriformes > Labridae > Thalassoma > Thalassoma bifasciatum. The sequence continues at coordinate 134,318 of RPOG01001356.1, read as the reverse complement.
GTAAAATATTCCTTCAAACAGTAAAAGACTGATTTAAAGAAATGTTTGGGTTATGAAGTTACTGTGTCGTCTTTTAGGATCTTTGGGTTTTTTTCAGGATCTTCAGGCAGAGGCTGAGGTGGGGGTTCTCTATTTGGGTTTTAGAAAATGTTCACTGTAACTTTATGGTTAAAATCAGTCACTCAGTCACTGAGACTGTGACAGTTCTTATCTTCTGATGCGTAAAACGACCAAATGTTGTTTTCTGTCTTTTTTTTTTCCTGGTCTCAGGTTTGTTGTGTGAAGAAGAGGAGGACGTTTGTGCTCCAGGTAGAAACCCGTGTCAGCATCAGTCCACCTGCATCAGCACTCCTACAGGCCCCAGGTGACACACACACACACACACACACACACACACACACACACACACACACACACACAGCTCTAGTGCCAGACTCAGCACAGTGACTGAGCTAAATGCTGCTGAGGTGTGTGTGTGTGTGTGTGTCGACTCCTGAAATCCTGCACAATATGTCACACTGTAGCAAACACTGAGGGACGTGTGTGTGTGTGTGTGTGTGTGTGTGTGTGTGTGTGTGTCCCAGGTGTGTGTGTATCCCCGGCTGGGTGGGGCCTGACTGCAGTATAGATTATAACGAATGTACGGATCACCGCTGTCAGAACGGCGCTCAGTGTGTGGACCATCTGGACGGATACAGCTGTGTGTGCCCTCAGGGATACAGGTACGCTGGGAAACAGGGAATTCTGGGAAATGAGACTTCAGGGACCCAAGGGAGGGAAAAAAAACACACGTTTCATGTCACATTAAGGTGTGAGAAATAATTAAAGTAAGTCACGTTTCTCTCTCAGCGGTGAGTTCTGTGAAGCCGCTCTTCCTCCCCCGCCGCCCTGTCAGCTGGCTCAGTGTCAGAACGGCGCCCCCTGTGTGGAGAAAACGGGCGCCGCGGTCTGTCAGTGTCTCCCGGGCTTCGAGGGTCAGAGCTGCGAGAAGCTGGTCAGCGTCAACTTCGTGGACAGAGACTCGTACGTTCAACTGCAGGACGTGAAGAACTGGCCTCAAGCTAACATCTCACTGCAGGTGAGGACACACACACACACACACACACACACACACACACACACACGACATGAGTGTGGAGATGACACGTAACACACACTGATTGTGAGTGTGTGTTTCAGGTGTCGACGGCGGAAGATAACGGTATCTTACTCTACAACGGAGACAACGAGCCAATCGCTGTGGAGCTTCATCAGGGTCACGTTAGAGTCACGTATGATCCTGGAAACCAACCAGCTACAGCCATTTACAGGTACACACACACACACACACACACACACACACACACACACACTTACTGTAACGCCCAGTGCTGAAGGAGTCACTCCAAACTTTGGAAAGATAAATAGATTCTTTATCGTCACTCAATATAACATCAAGATGCTCTGCAGAACGAAACAGCGTTGCATCCCTGGCCACAATAAAACCAGCTGGACAAAAACACAAACAAATGTCTAAAAATAATTAAGAAAAATTACAAAACCAAAAGTATAGATTTTGAGATAATAATGTCTAAATTTAAGCAAAAAGTGGAGATTTTGAGATAAAAAAATGTCTAAATTTAAGCAAAAAGTGGTGAGTTTGAGATAATAAAAAAAGGTGAAAATAAAGGCAAAAAGTGGAGATTTTGAGATAAAAAAAGTCTGAATTTAGGCAAAAAGAGGAGATTTTGAGATAAAAAAATGTCTAAATTTAAGCAAAAAGTGGAGATTTTGAGATAAAAAATGTCTAAATTTAAGCAAAAAGTGGAGATTTTGAGATGAAAATGTCAAAATTTTCGGCAAAAGTGGAAATTTTGAGTTAAAAAGAGTCTAAATTTCGGCAAAAAGTGGAAATTTTGACATGAAAATGTCAAAAGTTTAGGCAAAATGTTGAGAATTTGAGATAAAAAAAGTCAAAATTTGAGGCAAAAAGTAAAGATTTTGAGTTAATTAAATGTAAATTTAGGCAAAAAGTGAAGATTTTGAGTTAAAAAGATTCAAAATATTAGGCAAAAATTTGAATTTTTGAGTAAAAAAGAGTCTTAATTTAGGCAAAAAATGAAGATTTTGAGATAAAAATGTCAAAATTTGAGGCAAAAAGTGAAAATTTTGAGATAAAAAGGTCAAAGTTTAGGCAAAAAGTTGAGAATTTCAGATAAAATAAGTCAAAATTTAGGCAAAAAGTGAAGATTTTGAGTTAACAAAGATTCAAAATTTTAGGCAAAAAGTGAAAATTTTGAGTCAAAATGAGTCAAAATTAGGCAAAAAGTGAAGATTTTGAGATAAAAAAATGTCTAAATTAAAGCAAAAAGTGGTGAATTTGAGATTAAAAAGTCTAAATTTGAGCAAAAAGTGGAGATTTTGAGATAAAAATGTGTAAATTTAAGCAAAAAGTGGAGATTTTGAGATAAAATTGTCAAAAGTTTAGTCAAAAAGTGAAAATTTTGAGATTAAAGAAGTCAAAATTTAGGCATAAAGTTGAGAAATTGAGATAGACAAGTCAAAATTAAGGCAGAAAGTAAAGATTATGAGATACAAAAATGTCTAAATTTAAGCAGAAAGTGGTGAATTTGAGATAAAAAAGTCAAAAGTTTAGTCAAACTGGAAATTTTGAGATAAAAAAGTCAAAAGTTTGGTCAAAAAGTGGAAATTTTGAGATAAAAAAGTCAAACGTGTAGTCAAAAAGTTGAGAATTTGAGATAAAATAAGTCAAAATTTAGGCACAAAGTCATACTACATGTGAAAGTATTCAGCAGTTAGGAAAACAGCCTAGAGCTTTCTATACCTTTGGAGTTTGCTTGAGATAAACTCAGAGAAAGCCCTCATAGAAAAACAACAGTATGAGGAGTCGTGTACTTAAGGTGTTTCTGACTTAGCAGGTGAGAGTTTGACAAAAACTTGATCCCTGCAGAGGTTAAATTCTCAGATCTGAACCACGAGGACCAGCTCCACGTTTTAACGCCACTCTCAACCCTGACGAGTCCGTCTCATCATCACATCTCAAATATCTGAGTGTTTCTTGTGCCGAGCGATCCTGCCGACTCCCGCCAGGGCCCTCAGCAGCCTCTCAGCCGGCTGTAGCCAAGCAACGCCGCCGCCGCCACAGCCACCGATGAGTGTGCACACGTCTGGTGTGTGCGGTGGCTCGGAGTGAGAGTCCTGCTGGGGTTTAGGAACGTGGACGGATTAAACACAGACGTGGACAGAGGACACTCCAGGCAAAGTGCCCACTTCACCGGGTGTCGAGGGCTTAAATGTTTGGAGGGCTCGCTGTTGAGGACGGATGAGGATCGGCCGACGCCGCCGCCACGCTCGCAAACACACAACCACACACACACACACACACGCTCAGACTAAGTGAGGCTATTTATATGAGAAGCAGCTGCAGAGAGGAGGCGACTGAGAGCAGGAGCAGAGGATGGAGCGATCAGGGGAAGATACAAGTGGAGCACAATCATCACAAAACTCCAAAAGAGTCCTGAACGTCCAAATGTTGCCTCGCATCCGTTTCAAGCATCAAAGATTAAAATATTAACACCGTGGGTCGTATTTCCTGGTGGATCTGTTTGCTTTAGTGGGTCATAACGAGAACACCAGCTGAGAAAACTCCTCACAGGAACTTTGATTTGATATTTCCTCTTCAGCCACTTCCAAATCTCAGAAAGAGTCAAGTTTTTACAACAGTGGGTGACGGTTCACAAAATCTACGGTTCGGTTCGTATCACGGTTTTCATTTCGTTTTGGTTTCACTGTTCTTGTTTTTATCACCCCAAATACCATATATTGTAATAATTCACTGTTAACATTATTTTTAATCTTTTTTTTTTCATTTATAGTCATGTAAAATCTGAAGGAATTAGGCTGTGTTTTCCATTTTAAATATCACTTAAGCGGTGTGAGACACTGCTTATTTCAACATGCCTTTTATTTATTTGGCAAAAAAAAAACAGTTTTTCCTCAACAAAAGAAAAAATAGTTCACTGTAACCAAATTAGAATGAAACGATTTTGAAATAAAGAGGGTGACCATAATCTGTTTCTCCGTAAAGAGGACTACACCCCCCCCCCTTAGGGGTTTTGAGTGGCAGTCCCCCGAAAGACACGAAGATTGAGTCAATTTGTTTATAAGACTTAAGGGGTCTTTTCTTGTGAAATGGACCTATATGACTCTTTATCGGGTTTTGTGAGTGTTTTTCAACGAAATACTTATGATATAAATAGTTAAATTTCGTTAAGAGGATTTGTTATATTAGTCAGTGTATGTTTATACCGTACGAGATGTCTTTAATAATTATTGACTCAAGTTCTGTAGGAACACAAGTATTCAGATGTTTAACACAATAAAAAATAATCATCACTCTGAAGTCTGACGCTTACACCTTAGTTAGGAAAAGTGAGGTAGAGAACCATTCTTCAAGATAACCTCCCAATTATCAGTTACGTAAAAATAGAAATAATGCCTCAAAATATTAAACAAAAAGAAAATAGAGAGGTAGCCTATTCTTCAATGTTTTGTTGTGGTGATATGGGCTTACAGATTGTTGGAACCATTATTAGCCACAGAGACATAAGTTCCAGCTTTGCAGACTGTACATTCTGCCTCCCATTTGTCCCGAACCGGACGAAAACAGGGGAACTTTTTTCGCATGTCATCAGTGAAATGACATTTGCTTTTCTGCATTTTCTTTCTGTTCGAGTGTTCTCTGGCAGTGTGCCTACCTGCCTGTCAGCCTGCGAGTGAGTGAGTGAGAGTGGAGCGCCTCTGTACTGATTTGTGAATGAATGAATACATGTTCCGGGGTTCGGCTCAAACTCCACCTCTCAGAGCGTGTTTCTAAAGGAACCACTCAACGTGAATGATAAATACACTGTTCTGTGACGCACTCAAGCAAGGCAGGATCAAAAACCCGGACATTTGAAGGATTTTATAAACCCCGACCAGACAGGCCGGACAGCCTCTTAAAAGAGGACATGTCCGGGCAAAAGAGGATGGTTGGTCACCCTAAGCTACACTAATCAGTTCCCCAGAGCTTTCGTTACTTTTTTTTTGCCCTGTCCGAGTCAGCACTGAGGGGCTGTCTAAAAGTTGTCCTCTCCTACCCGAGTCTCTTCTTGCACTGCCAAGTGACACACTGGGATGACGTCTCTGCAGATGAGCTAACATGTTGTATGTGCTTACACACAGTCACGGTTTTGTCCACCACTTTCTTACCGCCGTCGTCGTAGGTAACGTTAAATCCAAAGTGATCCCAGACAGGAGAGCGATAGGATGCCACAGGAGCATACTCTATCTCTGGCTGTTTCTCCTCTCTCGCTCGCCGTATCCACAACACACGCCTCCGTACAACTGTGCTGCCTGTGCTTCGCTTTCGTCTCGAGTTGCGTATGACCGTAATAACGCACAAACTGAGAAGATAAACAAAGGGAAAAAAAAAAACGAACCGCACACATGCGCCCCCGAACCGAGTCAGGAAAATCGAACGGTTCAGGTTTTTTTTCATAAATCATTCCATCCCTAGTGGGTGATGGTGCTCATGGGAAATGGGGTTTTTATCCTGTAAAAATCAGCACTAACTCTGGCCACAGGTGTCACTGTAATCAACGTGAAAATGAAAGTCCTAACAGGGCCTGAGCTACTGGAATTCAGGGGTGGAAGTAACGAATTACAAATACTCCCGTAACTGTAATTAAGTATGTTAAGTATTGTTTTTGAACACGCAGACCTTTAGAAGATCTGACCTACAGAGTGTTTTTAATGTGATAATCTTTACATTCACAGCACTGAAACGGTGAACGACGGGCAGTTTCACACAGTAGAGCTGGTCACCTTTAACCGCATGGTGAATCTGTCCGTGGACGGCGGAGAACCGACGACTCTGGACAGTCAGGGGTGGAGCCAGACGGTGACCGGAGATGCTCCTCTTTACGTGGGAGGTAAGATTTCGGTGCAGTGTGGTGAATATTGAGTTTGTAGAAACATCTCTGAAACGTCTCCCCCCGTCTCCTCAGGTATGCCAGAGGAGGTGATGCCGTCGTCGCTCGGTCTCTCCTCTCAGACTCTCAACACGTCCAGTTTCCACGGCTGCATCAAGAACCTCTACATCAACCACGAGCTGCAGGACTTCACCCGCAGTCACATGAAGCCGGGGGTGGTGCCGGGCTGCCAGGCCTGCAGGAAACTCAACTGTCTGCATGGAGTCTGCCAACCTGACGCTGCTCAGGTAAAGAAAAGTTTAAGAACAGTCGTTTTTTTCCAGTTTTTAATGAAATGATGCAGTTTAATGTCACTTTGGACGAGGACTGAACGGTTTTAGAAAAAGATCTAATTGCGATTTTTCTGGCAGATACAGCGATTTCAATTGGATTCACTATTTTCTTTAAATCAAACTTTAGTGAAGTTTTCACAATTTACAGTAACATTTACAAACTTGACAGAAAATTACATCAAACCATTGAAGCATCAAAAGCTTTTACTCTAATGTGAGGATGAAAACTGAAGGTAAGAATTGTTTCCGACTTTGAGATAAAAGGTCAGTATTTGAGTATGAAAAGGGAAATTTGGGAAATAAATTGAATGAGTCTCATTAAGTGATTAAGTTGTAATGCAGCAAAACCCCCAAACCATCAACTATTTTTATGTGTTTTTGGTCTTAAATTTAATTCAAAGTGGCATTAAAAAGGTCTTAAAAAGTCTTGAATTTGACTTGAAGAAACCTGCAGGTGCCCTGATCCAAGCAATGTATTTCCTAGATTCTGTATTTTAGCATTTTGGGCAGCAATTTATGTTGCAATACTGAACTTTTGGCTGTTTGATTCTCATCTTTGTCTCCAGTTCTTCACATTGTTTACTGCTCTATGTGCCTTTATAATTTTTTGAATTTGAAAGTTCACATTGAAACAAGTGTATATTCTGATCAGGAAAACATACATTTTACACTTTGTCCACTAATTCTGGCTACTCTGTATTTACATCACAGTATACAAAACATTAAAATAAATAATATTTGTAATTTTACAAAACAAAGGAAAAAAATTTTTTTGGGGGTCTCCAGAAATTTGTGAGTCAAAATGGAGTCACAGCCAAAAAAGGTTGGGAACCACTGCTCTAAATGTTGGGCTTTGGTTTCGCCCTCCATGTTTCCAAACTGACTTTCTTCTTCTTCAGTCTCAAATGGTTGGAAGGAACCATGCGCAGTTTGGAATTTCTGGTGGAGCCAAGTAAAAAAGAGAAATAAAAATATTTATTTCTTCTTCTTCAGAAGGTTTAGTCTCCTTTTGGCTCTTTCCCGAAGTTTCTTATATCCCCGATAAAAACTACTCACGAACGGCAGCTGTCAACTATCATAAAACAAAACTTATATCGCGGTTTTTAACGTCCAATGACAAATGAGAAACCAACTTCTCAGAAAAAAAAACACCTGAACACCATGCAGCCAGATGACATCATCATACTACCTTAGCGTAAAGATGAGAGAAACGTGTCTACCAGGTATCGTAATTTTTTAAAGTTTTCCCGGCTCATATCTGGAATACATGGGGAGGCGGGGCTTATGACCTATACTGCAGCCAGACACCAGGGGGCGGGGCTTATGACCTATACTGCAGCCAGGCACCAGGGGGCGGGGCTTATGACCTATACTGCAGCCAGACACCAGGGGGCGGGGCTTATGATGGAGGCTTCAGTTTGAGCTGAACGTTGTTACGTCCACTCATTATACAGTCTATGTGTGACACCTGTAGGAATTTGAACTTCCAAGGCTTCATCAACTTCCATCAGGTTCAAACGTTCCTGTTTCCTCTCTCAGGGGCCTCAGTGTCACTGCCAGCCCGGTTGGACAGGTCAACACTGTGATCAGCCAATGACAGGCAGCCTTACTGGAGCGGACGTCGTCACCTCTGCGAGCAGTTTGAGCCCGTGTGACGGCAGCAAGTAAGTTCAGCGTCCACAAACTGTTTGTGATGGATGAGCTTTGTGTTTTAGTGTTTCCTCCTCCTCACTGTGTGTTTCCTCCTCAGGTGTGTGAAGGGCGTGTGTGTGGTGTTGGACGCTCAGTCGTACCGCTGCGACTGCGAGGAAGGTTACGGCGGCGCTCTGTGCAGCCTGAAGGAGGAGCCGATGGTGGCGTGTCGGGGTGTGCGGTGCTTTCACGGTCGCTGTCAGCAGACGGAGGACGGAGAGAAGTGTGTGTGTGAGCCGGGGTTCACCGGAGAGAGCTGCGACATTGGTGAGGAGGAGAAACTGAAATTAATAAATCTGTAATCAGGATCGGGCATCGAATCGTTTCAAAACAGAATTTCAACTTTCATCACAGAAACATCACAACAACTTTTTATGAACAATACTTAAAACTCTAAAATGTGAAAACATAACAGGTAAATGTTTTCCAAACAGGAAGTACAGACTCATGTCTGACTTCAGTATAACTACGGCAAGCTCAAGGCTCCAAACAACTCAAAGCAGCTACATCAGTAACATACAATAAAACAGAACCTGGACGTCAGCTGATTTGCGATTTTTTACTTATTTTTAGTTATTCACATCCATATATATATATATATAGGAAAGACATATATGTCGAAATCCATTAACTCATTTCATATTAATTTACTGACAAACTCAACAAAAAGTTCATTACAGCTACTTTTTGTTCACAGAAAATTCACAGAAGGAACCAACAAAGAATCTGATTGATAAGCAAAATTGATACGAGCATTGTTATTATATATTATTATTATTATTGTATTATTATATAACATCTAATCAATACCGATCCCTATCTGTATAAGTTTAGTTTTACGATAGTTGACAGCTGCCGTTCGTGAGTAGTTTTTATCGGGGATATAAGAAACTTCGGGAAAGAGCCAAAAGGAGACTAAACCTTCTGAAGAAGAAGAAATTAATATTTATTTATTATTCCTCTTTTTTACTTGGCTCCACCAGAAATTCTCTACTGCGCAGACTCTGGCTGCACAATGGCGGCTAGAGAAACGGGTTTTTTTGGCTTCAAAAACGTAGAACGGTGACAGGCAGAGCCATGCTGCCCATTCTATCTACAGTCAATGGCTATGATATGCCTTCTTAGGGGAGTTTAATTTCCTCTAAAATTCGTCCCAGTTTAACATTTTAAACTTTATAATGTATCTTTGTATCTTAATTTATCTATTTTTACCTTGTATCTTTATCTAATTACATTTCAATAAAATACTTTTTTGGAAATGATTTTGCGGCCCACTCGCTAAACCTTTGCGGCCCACCAGGGGGCCACGACCCACAGGTTGGGAATCATCAGCAAAAAGTTGCATCTGATATTCTGACACATTTGAGGTTAAAGGAGTATTTCAGAAATATTTGAGATTAATTCGTTAATCCTCGTGCGTCTCCGCCCTCAGAGTCTCCGTGTCGAGGCGAGCCCGTCAGAGACTACCACCGGCTCCAGAACGGCGCCGTTCTCTGCCAGACGTCTAAACCCTTCTCCTGGGTGGAGTGTCGGGGTCGCTGCCAGGCAGGAAGTGACCCGAGCTCTGCCGCCGCCACCGCCGCCGCCGCTTCCTGCTGCTCCCCGCTGAGAGTGCGACGCCGGCGGCTCACCTTCGAGTGCGACGACGGCACCTCGTTCACGCAGGACGTGGAGAAACCTGTGGAATGTGGCTGCAAAGAGTGTGTGTAAACGGCCACACACACACTCACACACACACACACATACAAACACACACATATACACACACACACACACTGTAGGGACTCTCTCACTGATAAACAGACTTTTGGTGTTCGTTTCGTGTGTTTCTGTGCGCAGACGCAGTTTTGTATCATGAGACAGTTCCACCCTCTGAAACATGAAATCAACGACTCAACCTCATCTTCATCCTCCTCCTCTTCCTCGTCTGCAGCAGGAGATCCCGCTCTTTAACACCTGTTGGTAACTTTTACATGTTTGTGCTCTTCACTCACGGCCGCAGACACTGGGAACAAGATGTTACGACGACTTGGTTTGAAACTTCATCGTCAGACGCCGTTTTCCTGAAAGCAGCTCTGACGTCTGTGAGTGTGATGGAGGAAAAAAAACGCAGGTGTGTTAAAGTGTCGTTAAACTTGTCTCCACCACAAAAATCTCCTGGTTTTAAGACAAAGCCCGGTCACTGAGTTCACGCTGTAATCCTGTTGTAAATATCATCGCCTCGCCGTGCTCAGCCTGGAGGGGTCAAAGGTGACAGAGTTCAGCGAGGACAGCAGAGCGTCATGAGATGTTCCCATCACCGCTCACCAGACCTCCTCTCTTCCCAGGGGTGTATGTACGCAAGTGTGTGTGTGTGTGTGTGAGTGTGTGTTGTACTTCTATCTTTGTGGAGACCTGATGTAGGAGAACGAGGTCACCAAGTTTTCGGTTTCAACTTTTAAACACTGAACTGTTCATTCAGTTCATCATTTCATCCAATATTTAACGAACCCAGCCTCCTCTGTTTAAATTAAATGCACTCACTGTTTTGGCCAGCAGGGGGCAGCGCAGCAGTTTCTTAAAACCATGATGTCACTAAATGTTTTGAAAAGAATTGACAAACAAAAGTTAACTAGATGATTAAATATGAGATGGATTGTTTTTTCTATATTTTGAACCTTTGTTGACGTTCACAACAAAGATTCAGAGTGAGTGAAGAAATGTGAAGCACCACTTTCTCCACAGAGGGCGCCAAAAACCACACATTTAGAAAAGTATGACAGGCAGGACAGTACAAAGTTTACAAAAGAAGATCGGGAAAGTGTTTATTTTTTATTGTGTTACTTCTTGAGGGAGGGGTTAGAACAACAAACACCTGTCTTTAAAGGGAAAGTCATGAAAAAAAGTCTCATATACCTGATTATAATCTACATTTTAAAATAAGATTTTCAGCAAAAAGTATAGGTTATATGCTATTTCTTAGCTTCCCGGTCGCGTTGAGTGAGACCAAATTGATTTACAGCAGCAAGATCTGTGTTTTTCTCTGCTAAGAACAATTTCTGTGATTTATTTTGAAATGAAATGATGGAAACAGGAGCGGGACTGTCGGACAGAAAAAGGAGAAAAGAGCAGCGGAAAGATAAACAGGAGAGTGATAGAGCACAAGCTAAAGGCTAAAACTAGGATTAGAGGCTAAAAGACAAACTAAATGTAAAAGGTTTGAGGAAAAGTCAAAGGCTCAAACATGAGCTAAAGGCTAAAACATGAGCTAAAGGCTAAAACATGAGCTAAATACACTCGAAAAGCCCTTAAGGTTTTTTTTGGCCCTTCTGAACGTCTGTGAAGCAACTGTTTGTTTCTCCATGTAGATTTTTTTTTCTCAGCCAGTTTTTATATAAAGGTCATTGTGTGTTTTCTTTAAGTGCAATAAATAAACAAGTAAATTGGGCTAAAAAACTAGCTGATTTCTAAAACTAAAGGCTAAAAGATGAGCTTAAGGATCAAACATGAGCTGAAGGCTAGAACAAATGCTACAGGTTTGAACACAAGCTAAAGGCTAAAACATGAGCTAAAGGCTAAAACATGAGCTAAAGGCTTAAACATGAGCTAAAGGCTTAAACATGAGCTAAAGGCTAGAACACAAGCTAATTTCTATAATTTAGGCTACAGTTTAAAACATGAGCGAAAGGCTAAAACATGAGCTAAAGGCTAGAACACGAGTTGATTTCTAAAACTTAGGCTACAGGCTAAAACATGAGCTAAAGGCTAAAACACAAGGTAAACCCAAAACATGAGCTAAAGGCTAAAACATGAGCTAATTTCTATAATTTAGGCTACAGTTTAAAACCTGAGCGAAAGGCTAAAACACAAGCTAATTTCTATAATTTAGGCTACAGTTTAAAACATGAGCGAAAGGCTAAAACATGAGCTAAAGGCTAGAACACGAGCTGATTTCTAAAACTTAGGCTACAGGCTAAAACATGAGCTAAAGGCTAGAACACGAGCTGATTTCTAAAACTTAGGCTACAGGCCAAAGCATGAGCTAAAGGCTAAAACATGAGCTGAAAGCTAAAACACAAGCTAAAGGCTTAAACATGAGCTAAAAGCTAAAACACTTGCTAATTCCTGTAACTTGGGCTAAAGTTTAAAACATGAGCGAAAGGCTAGGACACATGCTACAGGTTTAAACACAAGCTAAAGGCTTAAACATGAGCTAAAGGTTAAAAAACTAGCTAAATTCTAAAACTTGGGCTAAAGTTTAAAACATGAGCTAAAGCCTAAAACATGAGCTGAAGGCTAGAACACATACTACAGGTCTAAACACGAGCTAAAGGCCAAAACATGAGCTGATTCATAAAACTTGGGCTGAAGGCTATAACCTGAGCTACAGGCTAAAACATGAGCTAGAGGCTAAAACACAAGCCAAAGGCTAAAACACGAGCTAAAGGCTAAAACATGAGCTAATGGCTAAAACACAAGCTAAAAGCTAAAACACGAGCTAAAGCCTAAAACATGAGCTAAAGGCTAAAACACGAGCTAAAGGCTAAAACACGAGCTAAAGGCTAAAACATGAGCTAAAGGCTAAAACACAAGCTAAAAGCTAAAACACGAGCTAAAGGCTAAAACACGAGCTAAAGGCTAAAACATGAGCTAAAGGTTAAAACAGGCTTAAGTATTTAACATGCAAAAGACTTTAGACTTTAATTGATGAAATAAACTAATCTACACTAATAAAAATAAACTAATAAAATACAAACTTCAATCTCAGAATTTTGACTTTTAATCTTAGAAATGAAACTTTTCTACAAGATTTTAGACTTTGAAATAAAGAAACTGATTTTAGCCAGAGAGTTTGGTCTTTAATCTCAGAATTCAGACTTATAAACGTGTTTATCAGATTTCAACCATAAACTCTGATTTTAATCCCAGAATTAATGTTAATTTCTGACAAATTTTGACCTTTTTCTCCAAGAATTCTGGATAAAAAACCGGAATCTGTAAATCAAAGTTCTCTTAAAGTTCTTATTCTCTTTCCTACACTTGGGTTTTTGATTTTGTGGAGACAAACTATAACTCGTCTCGTGAACCAGAGCTGTAAAGTGATGACAGATTTAGTTTGACACATTTAAAATTTGATCCTTTGTTCATCAGAAAAAAACAGAGGAGAAGAAAAAAATTCGCTCTGAAACAAAAAATAACTGATCAAACTTCAGACGCCATTTGGTCAGAAACACGACGGGTCAGAGTTTTAAGTTCATCAGGTTCTTCATGAGCATAGAAGTGCTGCAACACACACACACACACACACACACACACACACAATGGCAGTCTGCGAAGGTTGTTGTCCTGCGACAGGGGCTATTACTCGAAGTAATTTGCTGTTACACCGCGAGCGAGCCTAGTTTGCGAAGGAGGCTAAGCAGTCTGCTCGGTCACTTGCGTAGTGTGCCTGTTTTCTCTTTTTTTACATCGAAAATATATGCTACTGGTTATTTATATGGATGTCTTTGATTTTATTTCGACACACTATAATTAAAAATTGTACAAAAAGAAATCGGTGACTCAAAAAGAAAAAGTTTCTAAACAGTATTTAGTCTAAGTCTGATTACATCGCAAATACTAATAATAATAACATTATTGACGTTATGTAGTTGTGTCATTGTCGGATTGTCTAACATTATATAATATTCGAATATTACGCAAAGGTTTGTCATAGTATTTTTATATGTTGAAGAGGACGTCCTCGCTGTTTTATCTGTAGCATCTAGAAAAATCTTCCGTTGCCAAAAATGTCTGGTTGCATTCCTGTGAATTTGACATCAAAGTGAGAAAAATATCAGTGTTTGATTCTTGTCGGGCCAACAAGTAGTGCTTCTTTTTTCCTATTTATTTAAATAAAGAGCTCTTTCTCCTCCATTGTTTCTCTTCTTCCAACCTTGACAGTGGCGCTGTTTTTGTTTTTTTTTTGTTTTTCTTCTCGTTGCTGCGGTTGTTGTTGCCCTGACCTTTGACCTGGTTGTGTCACGGCTTTCTCGCTTCCAGGCTGAGCTGACGGGCGATGGCAACTCGATGAGACAGAGGAGAGAGAAAGAGAGAGACAGACGAGAGGAAGTGGGGGATGGAGGACAGTGAAGGAGTAACGTTGTTTTTTTTTTTGTCCATCAGTCGATGGAAACAATGGTCATCGTTTTGTTCGGAGCAGAAAATAAAAGAAAAAAATGGAACACAAGTTACGTAAAAAAGCAACGAACAGCACATCTAACACTGAGAATCTTCTTTACCAAACTACACTGCAAAAACGGAAATCTAAGCAAGTCATTATGTCTTATTTGTAGTAAAAATTGTCTTATTGTTCTTAATTTGAGTCACATTCACCAGACCAGGTCATAAAAATGTCTTATTTCAAGTTTTTTAAAGACAAAAATGAGGTGTAAATTGCTTGTAACAAGTCAAAAAAAATCTGCCAATGGGATAAGACGAATTCGCCCGGGAAGTTTCTTGAAATTAGACAGATGTCTTAAAACAACAATCTTTTATCTTATCCCATTGGCAGATTTTTTTTTACTTGTTACAAGCAATTTACACCTCATTTTTGTCTTAAAAAAACTTGAAATGAGACATTTTTATGAAATTCTCTAGTAAATGTGGCTCAAATCAAGAATAGGAAGATAAATTTGACAAAAAATAAGACATAATGAGTTGCTTAGATTTCAGTTTTTGCAGTGTATGTTTTTAAAGCTTATAACAGTAGAACCATACAGTCAAAATTCATCAGTTTCTTTTCATTTGAAAGATTTAAGTCTCTAGTTCTAGAAAATGTCATGTTTTTATAAGTGGCTAAAGTCCACTTAGTGACTGAAATGTGAAGAATCTAAACTTTCTAACGCACGTGGAATCACCGACAACCAGGTGGAGGTTAAGTTAAAATTCCTTAGGTTTTTTTCTCATTTAAAAGTCATCTTAAAGTCTTGATTTTTGTCCTCATAGCTCAAATTTTGACTTTTTGATTAAAAAATCTGACTTTCTCAAAATTTTACTTTTATCTCATAACTGAGTTTTTATTCAAAATCTTGACTCCAAAATCAACTTTTCATCCAAAAATCTTGACTTTTTTGTCTTAAATTACGTCATTTTGTATCAATTTTTGACTTTTTATCTCAAAATCTCAATGTTTCATTTCAATATCTTGATTTTTTTCTCCAAAATTTTGACTTATTTTTAATCTCAAAATCTTAACTTTTTATCTTAGAATTTAAACCCTTTATCTCACAGTTTGACTCAATATGGGCCTGAATGAGATCATATGTAAAATAACATGCGTTTTTAAGAGAGAACATTTTTAAGAGACTTTTCACGGGTCAGCAAATGACAAAAAAAGACGAATTCTTTCTAAGATCTCAGAATCTTAATTTTTTTAATCTCAAAATCTTGACTTTTGTAATAAATAACAGAACTTTGTATCAAATTTTGAATTTATAATCTTAAAATCTTGGCCTTTTATCTTAAATTTTGACTTTTTATTCCCAAAATCTTGACTTTTTAATCCCAATATCTTGACTTTTGTCATAAATAACATCACTTTGTATCAAATTTTGACTTTATAATCTTAAAATCTTGACCCTTTGTCTTAAATTTGGACTTTTCCTCTTAAAATCTTGACTTTTTATTCTCAAAATCTTGACTTTTGTGACTTTTGTCATAGATTACATCACTTTGTATCAAATTTTGACTTTATAAACCTAAAATCTTGACCTTTTGTCTTAAATCTTGACTTTTTAATCCCAAAATCTTGACTTTTGTCATAAGTAACATCACTTTGTAGCAAATTCTGACTTTATAATCTTAAAATCTTGACCTTTTGTCTTCAATTTGTACTTTTTCTTCATAAAATCTTGACTTTTTAATCCCAATATCTTGACTTTTGTCATAAATAACATCACTTTGTATCAAATTTTGACTTTCAAATCTTTAAATCTTGACTTTTTGTCTTAAATTTGGACTTTTTCCTCTCAAAATCTTGACTTTTTAATCTCAAAATCTTGACTTTTGTAACTTTTGTCATAAATTACATCACTTTGTATCAAATTTTGACTTTAGAATCTTAAAATCTTGACCTTTTGTCTTAAATTTTGACTTTTTAATCTCAAAATCTTGACTCCTTGTTTTCATTTTGACTTTTCATTTTGATCTCAAAATCTCCACTTTTGTCTAAAATGTTGACTTTTCATTAAAAATCTCAACATCTCATATCAAAGTTATGACTTTTTGTCTCAAATTTCATTTTTATGTATCAAATTTTGACTTTCATATCTTAAAATCTTGATTTTTTGTCCTAAATGTTGACTTTTTTAATCTCAAAATCTTTACTTTTATTTTAGAATTTCAACCTTTCATCTCACAGTTTGACTCAATATGGGCCTGAATGAGATCATATGTAAAATAAAGTGTTTTAAAAACTTCCTGGGTCTGCAAATGACAAAAAAGACGAATTCTTTCTAACGCTGTGTATCACTCTGATGTTTGACAAAGGCGTCACTGTTTGATGACGTTAGAGGAAAAGCAATTTATTCTGTGATACAATAAATAAGACAGCCGAGCTGATCGCCATCTGAGTGATCCTTTCACTTTTTTTGTGAAGAAAAAAATTCAAAACTAAATCACAAATTAAAATCAAAATGTTTTGTAAACAAAGTGAAAATGCTACAAGACAGACGTCGTAATGCCAAGAGAATAAGTTTGGAATATTATAAGATTAAAATGGTAAAACTCTGAGTTTAAAGTCCCTAATGTTTCAAAAATAAAATCTTAACGTCTTTACAAAATCTTCTTTTGTTGTCTCCAGGATTTTTGGTTTAATAAAGATCCGTCCAAACAGGGTGAAGAATGAAGTAACTTGAGTTTATTGTTATTATCTGCTTCTCTAACGTCTCTTTACCTGAAACTGTCCTGTTACTAAGCAACCCAAACATCTGCTGCACACTTTCTACTTGGTTTCTATGGCGACGGCAGAGCAGCGTGTTATGTATACATGTTTGTATGCTTTAATTAAGAATGCAGGCAGGTAAACAGGAGTCTTCAGTGACACAGACGAACCACTTGAAGAGAAAAAGCTGCAGCTGAATCAAAGCTGAGCTGGTGTTCACTTCAACTTCAACTTCACGACCTTCGCTCTGGATTCACGAAGGCGTCACACGCATCTCAAATCTTCAGAAGGTTAAATGTCGTAGTTTTAAGAGACTGTTTTGTAATGTTATAGGACCAGAGACATGAAAAGTTAAGGTGTATAAATATATAAATATAAAATTCAAGGCATAACAGTGAGAGAAACAGTAATTTCACAATAAAAGAGCAAAATTGAAACATTGATGTGATAAAATTTTACCCCTGTGAGATTAGAGATGTAGTTTCCAGACTTAAAAAAGGCATAACATTATGAGAATTAATTATGTAATGTGAATAAAAATAACTGTGATGTCAGAATAAGGTTTAAATACCACAAAAATTGCGTCAAAAAGTCATAAAAAATGACGTTTTTCATGCTAGAAAATGAAATATATTCATTGTTTTATCAAAATGATTTTTTTATTGAGGCAAAATGAACAAAATTGTCACATAATCAGATAAAAGGAGCAATGTTATGACTATAAAGCCTTTATATTACAGTTAAGTCGTGATCTTTCAGAATAAAAGTAGCTCAAAAAATTTAGTTTAATCTTTCCAGATTGAAATCTTTCAAGATAAAAAGTAACTCAAGAATAAAGTTGTAATATTTTAAAATAAAAAACAGCAACAAGAGAATTAAGTTTTAATCTTTCAGAATAAAAGTAACTTCAGAAATTGGACTTAATCTTTCCAGATTGAAAATAACTCAAGAGAATTAAATCGTAGTCTTTCAAGATTAAAAGTAACTCACGAATAAAGTTTTTTATCTTTCAAAACTAAAAGTAATTCAAGAATTAGGTCGTAATCTTTCATGATTAAAAATTATTCAAGAAAATCAAGTCGTACTCCTTCAGGATTAAAGGTAATCCAAGAGATTTGAGTTGTAATCCTTGAAAGTTATGGTTAACTCAAAAGAATTAGGTTTTTATATTTCAAGATTTAAAGTATCTCAAGAGAATTTAGTTGTGATTCAACTGTTTTGTTATTAATAAGGATTAAAGTAGTAAATCGGTTAGAGATTGAACTTTTACGAAAGGATAAACTCACAAAGTCACAAGAATAAAGTGAAAGATACAAGACAGAAATTAAAATGACACAAAACAAACATAAAATGCTGCAAGTTAGATTTGTGAGAAACTGATGTACTGTTGTTTTTTAAATAGAACAAAGTTGTTTGGTTACCAGAAAAAGTCACAACATTATGACTTTTAAATTACAGGATTAAGACGTGATCTGAGAAGTTTAAAGTTGTGACTCCACGAAAATAAAGATGCAATGTTACAATGTTATAATAAGAGAAAAGTTAAGTTAAAGTTTATTTAACTAGATTTTTAACTGTGTGAACATTTTTTTCATGTCACACCTACTTTGGCAATGTTAACGTACCCTGTCTGGCCAAAAAAAAAACAGCGGTGGACCTAAATTGATTCGTTTATCCATGCTCGGAGGATAACCTATTAATGACGTACCCGCTAATAGAAAGTCGACCTTTGTTCAATAAATTGGGGTTGACCACGTTACTCAACGAAGAGTAAAGGATTTGTTGGTACACCTTTCTGTGTAGGACACCAGCACCTTTTCTACAAAGTCTGTTTGAGAAGGGTCAGATCATTGGCATCAAGCAGAGAAAACATCTAAGGAGATTGATGCAGAAACTACTAAAATTGGGTTAAGAACTGTCCAACGCTTTATTAAAAACTGGAAGGATAGTGGGGACCCATCGTCTTCCAGGAAGAAATGTGGCCGGAAAAAAATCCTGAATGATGGTGATCAGCGATCACTTAAACGTGTGGTGAGATCAAATGGAAGAAAAACAACAGTAGAACTCAGGGCTATGTTTAATAGTGAAAGTAAGAGCATTTCCACACGCACAATGAGAAGGGAACTCAAGGGATTGGGACTGAACAGCTGTGTAGCTTTAAGAAAACCACTAATCAGTGAGGCTAACNTAGGGAGCATAAAGATTGGACTCTGGAGCAATGGAAGAAGGTCATGTGGTCTGATGAGTCCAGATTTACCCTGTTCCAGAGTGATGGGCGCATCAGG
This sequence comes from Thalassoma bifasciatum, assembly GCA_008086565.1. Classification (NCBI taxonomy): domain Eukaryota; kingdom Metazoa; phylum Chordata; class Actinopteri; order Labriformes; family Labridae; genus Thalassoma; species Thalassoma bifasciatum. The sequence goes on along the minus strand of RPOG01001356.1, from coordinate 115,135 downwards.
GTAAGAAGAGAGGCAGGTGAAGTGATGCACCCATCATGCCTAGTGCCTACTGTACAAGCCTGTGGGGGCAGTGTTATGATCTGGGGTTGCTGCAGTTGCTCAGGTTCAGCAACAGTATGTGTTCAAAGAATGAGGTCAGCTGACTACCTGAATATACTGAATGACCAGGTTATTCCATCAATGGAGTTTTTCTTCCCTGATGGCACGGGCATATTCCAAGATGACAATGCCAGGATTCATCTGGCTCAAATTGTGAAAGAGTGGTTCAGGGAGCATGAGACATCATTTTCACACATGGATTGGCCTCCACAGAGTCCAGACCTTAACCCCATTGAGAATCTTTGGGATGTTCTGGAGAAGACTTTGTGCAGCGGTCAGACTCTACCATCATCAATGCAAGATCTTGGTGAAAAATTAATGACACACTGGATGGAAATAAATCTGTGACTTTGCAGAAGCTTATGGAAACAATGCCACAGCGAATGTGTGCTGTAATCGAAGCTAAAGGTGGTCCAACGAAATATTAGTGTATGACCTTTTTTTTGGTGGTGACTTTTTGTTTGGCCAGGCAGTGTATGATCAGGGCTCTGAACCAATTTGTTAAACAAAAAATGAAACCAGAAGCTCATAATTTCGATGTTCAAGAGCAAGTTGTGCCAAATAACCACCAGACGACGTCTGTGAGAGAAGGGCTTTAACCTTTTAAGCCCCAAAGTCGCAAAATTGTGACAAGTAACACCGCTGAATTTAATTAGTCATAGCTGCAAATGTGGTGCCTCATGTAGTTAATACTTTACACCAGGAGATGACGAACATCTGTAGCTTCAATCTGAGCGATATTTGTGGGCGTGTTTCTATTTAAAGTTTTGGAGTTTATAGATGCTATGGGTTGGCGTTTAAAGCTAAAGGCGGTCCAACAAAATATTAGAGTGTATGACCTTTTTTTTGGGCCAGGCAGTGTATGTTTGTCATGCCAATAAAGCTTTTTTGAATTGAATTGAATTGAAATACAGGTTTGAGTTTCAGTTTATGTTTAATTCATATTATTGTGATAAATATGAGGAGATGTAAACGTCAAACAGCCTCCAGCTCTTTAATGAGGAACATGGATCATATTGTGAAGTTAAATTGAACAGTGGGTGGAAGAAAAAGGGGGAACAGAACGAAAACAAGCTGCTCGTTCGATTCATAAAAATGTAGGATTTCAAAATAAAACACCGGCTAATGACTTTATTCTGAAAATCTTCAAGTTTTTAGAAGCCTTTAGAGAAAGAAAAGATGGGGGACAGAGTGGGAAAGAGAGGATGAAGGAGGGAAAGAAAAGAGGGATGTCCCACCGTGAGGGGGGGGGGGTCGCTGTGAGACTGAGGCCGTTTAATGAAACAGTGATTTATGCGTCCCCTTGTAACCATAAAACATAATATATACCCCCATCGGCTCTGACAGTCCCACCTCCCCCAACACACACACACACAGAGTCAGAAAAACACACACACACACACACACAGAGTCAGAAAAACACACACACACACACACACAGAGTCAGAAAAACACACATCCTCCAGTGAAAACTGCTGCATCTCTCCCCCCACCTCCACCTCTGCAACCCATGCAACCCCCCCCCAACCTTTCTCCTTCCTCCACCATCTTCACCCCCTCCCCCTCCTCTCTCTCTCTCTCTCTCTCTCTCTCTCTTTAAAGGAGGATAAAATCATGGCAGCAGCACCTTCCCAACCCCAACCCCCCCAATTTCTAATAAAGCCTCCACATGTTCTCACACTGACGCTCACAAAAGAATTAAAACACACACACACACACACACACACTTCATCATAAACACCATACTTCAAATGTGACAAACATAAACAAAAATCCAATCAGACATTTTTCTTTGACAGAATTTTACTCGATCAGAATTTCTCGAAGCTGTTGCCTTTTTGATTAAAAAAAACTCCTCGTTAATATGTTTAATTAAATACCTCGTCATTTGTAAACTTTTTCTTTCATTTCTCTGTTTTTGTGTTTTGTTTCATAATTCAATCTTTCCATGTCACTACTAAACTTCTCATCCAAATCCACGGCTTTACAGATCATAATTTGAATTTTAATTATTTCATTCTCTGAACTCTTTTCTGTCCATTCCATCTCTTCGTTTCCTTTTTTCCACATAAGAACTTAAACGTTACAAAAAGGACATGCATTCTTCTCCTAGTGTCAGATTTCACTCTTTTAATTTGTTCTCTTCCTTATTATCTTTGAAATTTTGTCTTTTTTTTTGACTGCTTTGTGTCTTGATTCTGATTCTACTTTCTAAGTCCTGAAGTAACTTCTTGTCACAATCTAAGGCTTTTAATATTTTTATCTTATTACTTCTTTCTAGAATTGGCTGTTTTGACTCTTGATTTGACCATTTATTTTCCTTAACAACATTTTTCTTATGTTATAAAGTGACTCTTCATCCAAATTTGAGGATTTTATTAATCATTTTTGACAGAAATTTGTCTTTTTATCTCATGTATTTTTTCTTTCATTTGACTGTTTTGTGTCTTTTTCTACCTTTAATTCATTTATTTGATCTTTTCTATTCAATCCAGTGACTTCCTGTCCAAATCTGAGACTTTAATATCATATTTTTATTAATGCTATTTAATTCTTTTGTCCTTCTTGTTTATTTGTGTAGTCCAGTGATTCCCAACCTGTGGGCCGTGGCCCCTTGGTGGGCCGCGAAGGTATTGCAAGTGGGCCGCCAAGTCACTTTCAAAATAGTATCATTTTTTGTTTGTACAGAGGATGTTATTAGATGAAGACACAAATCAACAAAATAATGTTAAAAATGTTAAAAGTCAGTTGTGTTTCAAAGGATATTTTAAGGAGGTTCCAATATTCCAACAATGACCTGAAATGTAATAACTATCTGGAATGTAATTTCAAAAATGTAATGAAACCTGAAATGTATTAACTTGTCAAAAATGTATCCAAATTGCTGACCCTGAAATGTAATTTTAAAAAAATGTAGTTGAACTTAAAATGTGATAACTGACCAAAATGTAAGAGATTGTTAAACTTGGGCAAAAATTAAAACTTATCATGTTTTGAGCTCAGCATCTGGTACATTATTGACTAGTTGTTACATTTGGGGTTTTATTAAAATTTTCTATTACATATCAGGCTTAACACTTTTGTTAAATTATTAACCAGTTGTTACATTTTGGGGTTTTGTTACATTGTTATTATGATTTATTAAGTCATTGTTAAAAATCAGGCTCAAACAATGAATTATACAGCCTCCGTTTTTATGGGGTCGGGTGGGCCGCAAACATGTTTGAGACTCAAAAATGGGCCTTGAGCTGGAAAAGGTTGGGAACCACTGGTGTAGTCTTTTGATTTTGCCCTCAATTTCAAAACAATGACCGTTTTTGTCACAAAGCGGCTTCTTGTCCAAATTCAGACGTTTTATCTCATGTGTTCGACAAATTTTACTCATGAATTTTGACTTTTTGTGTTATGTTGACCCTTTAACTACCTCCTTGACCAAATGGTTTAGCACAGTTTTATTTACTACTTCTACTATTACACAAATGTCCCTTTGTTTTGCACTTTGTTCTTTTTGTTTTTGTCATGTAGAATAAATGTTTTGCACAGTAACATTCAATCACAAGTAAAAATGAATGTAAGAATTATTAGTTATTGCACTTTTTTTTTTTCCAATATGAAACATTTACAAATGCAGCTTTCACTTGTTTCATGCAATATTTTCCTTGGCTGAAATAACATTGCTCAATATTTTGTGGCAAACTTAGAGAAATCAAAACTGTTCAATGCCCTGGATATTTATGAGAAATTAAGTTACTTCTAAATTAAAAGTTAATGTCAGTTTTTCCTCCTTTTTTGTAGTATTTGTATAAAATTTCATAACCACTAAGTGACACTTCAGCCCTTGGGTAGAAGTAAATATTTAAAAAACTAAAAGGTCTGTTAAAAAAAGATTTAAAAAAAAAAAAGGAAGAAGAAGTAAGGTTGTGGTAAAAGTTGATGGTCACCCATTGCAACAAGAATTGCTAAAATAATGTTTCTATTCTTTTTTTTTGTTTGTGTGGTAGTTAAAGGGTTAATCTTTCCCTCTCATAGCAATGACCTTATTTCTTCGTTATAAAGCTTCAATTATCCTTAATTTCTGTAAACTATTTTCTACATGTGTTTATATGTAAATGTAAATTTTAATGGATTGATTTTATTTTGAAAAATAGGTGCAATCATCATATTCGAAATGATGAAGATTACTGAGCTTTTATTTGTGTATGTTTTTAATCACTGGGTTATTTAACGTTCACTAACTTCTCTTTCCTGAGAAGAAATCAAATCGAGTTTTCCGTTATCCCGTAATGACGGCCTCTGTCTTTATGTTTTAAAAAACTTGAGAAAAACGAAAATGAAACTACAGATTTGTGGCTTCGTCTTTAAAGCAGAAAAGATTTTTCTGAGATGATTCATGTCTTTTGTTGTTTCCGTTATCCCGTAATGACGCCCTCTGTATTTATGGTTTAAAAAACTTGAGAAAAACGAAAATGAAACCACAGATTTGAAGCTTCGTCTTTGAAGCAGAGAAGATTTTTCTGCTGCAGAAAATCAGCAGAAAAAGGAGAAACTCGACCTGTTTGGATGGTTTTACAGGTGAGAGGCGCTCGCCCACACAAAGGCTGGAGATGTGTGTGTGTGTGTGTGTGTGTGAGATGTTGATGCGCTCTGACAGCAGCAGAGGGCAGCAGCTTTTCAACACCTGCAGAAGAATCTGGTTTACCTGAGACCCTCAAACACACCTGCTTTCTCTCCTCTCTTTATTCATTCTTCACTCCTCTTTCTCTCTTCTTCTTTCTCCCCTGAAATCCCACGCCCTCCTTTTTCTTTCTTTCTTGTTTTATCCTCCTTCTCCCTGACGTCTCCTCTGATAGAAACCTCTGTTTTTCACACACCTCCTCTCCTTCTTCCTCCCCCGCACACTCTCCCTCTCTCCTCCTCCTCCTCCTCCTTTCCCTTTCCTTCCATCACCTGTCTATCACTCGTCTCCTGCTTTCCTTTGTTCATCCTTCACCTCCTCCATCAGCCTCTCCTCTCCTCCGCTGCAGGTCTTTCTTGCCGTAGAGCAGATGTCCTTTTATTGATATGATCATGGTTAGTGGTCTCCAGGTGCTCATTGGATCCACTGTATAACCTCACACACACACACACACACACACACACACACACCCTCTGGCAACTGCATCTCTTGGAAACAGCAGCTGAACCAGAGGTAAGAAGTGAAAAGGAGGAGAGCGTTTGAAGCCAGGTGGAGGTCAGGAGGACGGCGTGCAAAAATACGGACAGTTCTTCTTCTTCTTCTTCTTCTTTTCCTTTCTCTTCTTACACACTCCTTCCTTCCTTCAACACTTTCCTCCAACCCCCTACTAACTCTCTCTTCTTTTCTCCCCCCTTCCCCAAACTCTCACGGCCTCCGCTCGACTTATAAAGTCCGTGAACGGTTTTCTACCTCACCTTTTGTGGTTCCACTGGACCCTCCTCAAAGTGCTGGGAGAAAAGAGAAAGAATAATAAAAAAAAGAGAAAAAGTTGCCATCATTCCCCCACAGAACCAATCATTTTCAATTAGGTCTGACCTTGTTGAACATTGTTCTCCTTTCAGTGTCAAATTAAGTTGTCGCCCTCTGTGTGTTTTTTTTCACCTCGCTCACCGAGAATGTCGCCTTTGTTTTGGGTGTCACGGCCACGTTCGCCGCAGACGTCCAATCAGAGCAGTCGAAGCTCATCGGTCTGTGGATGCATTTCAGTCTCAAGGTGCACAAATAAAGGTTGGTGAAGGCCGCAGACTGGCGGTGCATTGTTTCCAGTTTCGCCACATTCACGCGGTGGCGAGGAGCCGTGAAAGACTCAGATCGATGGAATTCATCGAATCTATACCGTCCAAGCAGAAGCGTTTTTTTTATTTCCTATATTCTTTCTCCTGTTTATGTCTTTTACTGTGAAGCTCTTTGTGTCTTTTTCTAAAAGGAAGCATCGCACACAAAGGACTTCGCTTTTACTTTTCTCAAGTTTTATGTATAAACTTCAGCTTGAAGAGAAAAATGATCACAAGATAAATGTGAACATCTTTGAAAAGCAAAATTTAAATTCATACAAAGACTTAACCCCCCAAAAATTAACGCTGCCACGTGATGTATAAAATTATAGAATTTTTGCCCATTCAAGTGTATTTTCTCTTCCAATAGTGCAACAAGATTGTAGATCGATGTAGAAGCGGGAACTTGAGATACTTGATATAGCTATAAAACTATAATAATCCAAACTGCAATTAAAACTCTGTGTAAAAAGACATTTTTAGTGTGATAGTTGACAATAAACTAAACTGAAAATCTCACATGAAGTTTGTGGCAAATTATTTTTTTTTCTACGATCTTTGATTTGGCTGCTTCATCTCATGATTTTCACTTTTTAAATTCATTATCAGGACATTTTTCTGTCATAACTTGATTTTTTGATGCTCTTGATATACAAAATAGATATATAAATATTCATTTCACAAAATATTTTAATTAACATATAATTTTTAACTGGTTTGTGTTTTGATTTTGACCTTTTATTTCATTTTTAGATATTTTTGCCATCAATGGTCAAAATCTATGACTTTAAAATCAGAACTTTCATTTTTCACATAAACAAAGAACAAGACAGCACAAACTTAAGTTAGTCGTAAAGAAAAATATACATATTAAGAAACAATAGTTACACACACGGGTTAGATGAGTGTCATATACATTCTTATCTACACAAGTTTTATGTCAAAGAGAAATAGGTGGTCAAGAAACATTCTTAAAGGCAAAGTTAGGTACCCTTTCTGCAGTATGTCACCCAGATTAGTGGGGAGGTAATCTTTTAATAGGGTGAACATATTCTGTTTCTCTGACAGGAGGACCCCCCCCCCCACACACACACACATTTTTAGGGGTTTTGCATGGGTAGGGGGGCTTTCTGTGCTTCTAACTCAGTTAAACAAATATTCTGAATTCCCCAGAAAAGAACACTTTACCTGGATATACTGAGAAATAGCCCAAAACAGTTCTGTAGCAACACAAGTATTCAGATGTTTAACAAAATAAGAAATAATCACCTCTCTTTAGTCTGAAACTTACACCTTAATTAGGAAAAGTGAGGTAGAGAACCATTCTCCAAGATAACCTCCCAATTATCAGTTACGTAAAAATAGAAATAGTGCCTCAAAATATTAAACAAAAAGAAAAAAGAGAGGTAGCCTATTCTTCAATGTTTTGTTGTGTTGATATGAGCTTGCAGATCGTTGGAACCATTATTAGCCACAGAGACATAAGTTCCAGCTTTGCAGACTGTACATTCTGCCTCCCATTTGTCATGACCCGGACGAAAACAGGGGAACTTTTTTCGCATTTCATCAGTGAAATGACATTTGCGTTTCTGCATTTTCTTTCTGTTGGAGTGTTCTCTGGCAGTGTGTCTACCTGCCTGTCAGCCTGAGTGAGTGAGTGTGGAGCCTCTGTACTGATTTGTGAATGAATGAATACATGTTCCGGGGTTTGGCTCAAACTCCACCTCTCAGAGCGTGTTTCTAAAGGAACCATTCAACGTGAATGATAAATACACTGTTCTGTGACGCGCTCAAGCTCGGCAAGATCAAAAACCCGGACATTTGAAGGATTTTATAAACCCCGACCGGACAGCCTCCGGGGCAAAAAGAGGACGTATGGTCACCCTAATGTAATACTCTGTACTGGCTCTCTTGAAGTCGATTACATGTAAAGATTTTCCTTGCTGAAACAAAGGTACCTAACCACTCCTCAGCATCAAGCTCAGCATCTAAGTCCTTTTCCCATATTTCTTTCATCCTTCCAGCTCCATCACAATTAATTGAATGTAATTTATCATAAATGGCGGAGATTATTTTTTTACAGTTTGAAGCTTTCATAGTAAAATTGAGAAGAAAATTTTCAATTGGGCTTAACAATGATTAATCAGTGGGGATAATCAAATCTGTAGAAAACCAAAGAAATGACTGTTTGGTAGTTTGTATCTGGTTTTGAGTTGATTGAATGACATAAATTCCCCATTTTGAAATAAATCAGCTACAATTCTCAAACCTTTTGAGTACCAATCGCTGAAAATACTTTTCCCTAAACCTGGAGGGAAGGGGCGCAGATGGCCTAGTGGATATGGCCGCGCACCATGAGGTTCGCCCTCGAGCGGGTGGCCCAGGTCGCCTGTGGCCTGTTTCCCGCATGTCATTCCCCACTCTCTCCCCCTTTCCTACTCTATCCACTGTCCTCCTCTATCCAATTAAAGGCAGAAAAAGCCCGAAAAATATCTTTAAAAATAAAAAAAAAACCTGGAGGGAAGGCTTTGTTTTGAGGGAAGTTATTGTTAAAGCAGATAATTATCATCACAGCTGATACCAACATGACATTTTTTGATTCTTTGATTGATCCTGTTGTTGTTTAACCCAAATGTTCAGGCGTGTTTTTGCAGCCAGAAACACATCAATAATTCATGTGGTGTGTGTGTGTGGGTGAAGGGTAGAGGCCAAGTATGTTTGTTCTGCACCTTTAACACACAAAGTACTTCAGAGCGGCTTTAAAGGAGGTTTTAGAGGAAAAAATGGGACACACTTTAAAAAAGTAGGTTAAGAGTAAAGTGAATTACGGCTCCGGCTTCACCCTCCGCTGCTCCATCAGTTCCTGCACGGGCGCTTGTTAGGAGCCGCCGTCCTCGCTGTGTCGCGGCTAAACGCGGCTCAGACAGGCCTGGGGAGACGACCGCATGGGGCTGGCGCTGAGTCTTAATTGAATGGAGCTGATGCGCTTCCATTAATCAGTAATGGGGAGCCTTGCTGGGCCCGGCCACCGCACGCCGCAGCGGGAGGGGCTTCTGATGGGGCCTCTGACATTTTCACAGCAGTCAGTGTGTGTTTATGAAAAACAGGGAGGGGAGAGGAGCGCCGGCGTCTCTGGAGGAAAGAATCAGTCTTTTATATCAGATGATTTTTTCTCTGCGTTAGCGTCACAAAAGGAAGCATTAAAGCGTTTTATCACATCTGATTCTCCTGCTCTTTGGCTCCAGTGTCTCTGACTGATGCAGAAAGACGGAAACAGATAAAACATCTTCTCTGTGTTCAGCTCATCGCGCTAAAAACAAAAACCAATCTTGATTTAAATAATGGGGTTATTGTTTTAGTAATTTTGTCCCCAACATTATGCAAGAGGCTGCGAAAAAATGACTCTGTGACCAGCAAGTATCACACGTTGGCGTCTGTTTGATTTGTGAGGCTTCGCCGTCAACACAGTGTGATCTGAAACACTGAGAGGAGAAAATAGAAACCTTTAACCCTCTGATGCATGAGTTATGAAAGTCAGTGTCAGGATTTTTCCCTAGAGTGTTTTTATTTGTCTAATGGCATTAAAAAAACAGTTTTTTTTTTTTCCAAATATTTGTAACCGAACAATCAACTTATAACAGTGTGAACTTTTTTTGTTTGACTTTGATTAATCTTTTTTAATGCTCTGCGAAACACTTTAGCTCTCTTTCATCCATTTTAACACTGAATAATTTATAGTTATTACGCTGTTTTACCCTCAAATGTTTGCCTATAGCTTTATATATATATATATACACTGCCTGGCCAAAAAAAAAGTCACCACCTGGATTTAACTAAGCAAATAGGTCCGAGCCTCCTATTGGATAATTACTGCATGGGTGATTATCTTTCAGCTGGAAACAAGTTATTTAACCCCAACTGGTGCAATGAGCTGCTTCTCATTTCCTAAACAACCATGTGGAAAGACACATCCTGTGGTCGTGGAAAAGATGTTAGTCTGTTTGAGAAGGGTCAAATCATTGGCATCAAGCAGAGAAAACATCTAAGGAGATTGATGCAGAAACNAAAATCCTGAATGATGGTGATCGGCGATCACTTAAACGTGTGGTGAGATCAAATGGAAGAAAAACAACAGTAGAACTCAGGGCTATGTTTAATAGTGAAAGTAAGAGCATTTCCACACGCACAATGAGAAGGGAACTCAAGGGATTGGGACTGAACAGCTGTGTAGCTTTAAGAAAACCACTAATCAGTGAGGCTAACCGGAAAAAAAGGCTTCAGTTTGTTAGGGAGCATAAAGATTGGACTCTGGAGCAATGGAAGAAGGTCATGTGGTCTGATGAGTCCAGATTTACCCTGTTCCAGAGTGATGGGCGCATCAGGGTAAGAAGAGAGGCAGGTGAAGTGATGCACCCATCATGCCTAGTGCCTACTGTACAAGCCTGTGGGGGCAGTGTTATAATCTGGGGTTGCTGTAGTTGCTCAGGTTCAGCAACAGTATGTGCTCAAAGAATGAGGTCAGCTGACTACCTGAATATACTGAATGACCAGGTTATTCCATTAATGGATTTTTTCTTCCCTGATGGCACGGGCATATTCCAAGATGACAATGCCAGGATTCATGGGGCTCAAATAGTGAAAGAGTGGTTCAGGGAGCATGAGACATCATTTTCACACATGGATTGGCCTCCACAGAGTCCAGACCTTAACCCCATTGAGAATCTTTGGGATGTTCTGGAGAAGACTTTGTGCAGCGGTCAGACTCTACCATCATCAATGCAAGATCTTGGTGAAAAATTAATGACACACTGGATGGAAATAAATCTGTGACATTGCAGAAGCTTATGGAAACAATGCCACAGGGAATGCGTAATCAAAGCTAAAGGTGTATGACCTTTTTTTTTGGTGGTGACTTTATTTTCGCCAGGCAGTGAATATAGATTTATATATACAATTTTTCAGGTTGGATTCTCAAAAAAACATACAAAAAAACCCAACAACTTTGAGCTCAATTTATCAAGATTTATAACAAGATATTCATGAAATCCTCACTAAACTTACCTCTGCCCATGATGAGCCTCCACAAAACTGGCCAATCAGAGGTAAGGGGGTTTGTGGATCAGGGAGCCTTAAAGAGACAGCAGCAAAAACAAGGTATTTCAGACAGAGGCTGGAATAAGTGTTTTCTAAAACACCAGAGAGAGAAAAAAATTGATTTTTTTTAGCTGTTAATCATGTATACACAGCAAAAACTGAAATCTAAGCAAGTCATTGTGTCTTATTTATAGTAAAATGTGTCTTACTATTCTTGATTTGAGCCACATTTACTAGACAAGGTCATAAAAATGTCTCATTTCAAGTTTTTTAAAGACAAAAATGAGGCATCAATTGCTTGTAACAAGTAAAAAAAAAATCTGCCAATGGGATAAGATAAAAGATTCTTGTTTTAAGACATCTTTCTAATTTCAAGAAACTTCCCGGGTGAATCCGTCTTATCCCATTGGCAGATTTTTTTGACTTGTTACAAGCAATTTACACCTCATTTTTGTCTTAAAAAACTTGAAATAAGACATTTTTATGACCTGATCTGGTGAATGTGGCTCAAATTAAGAACAATAAGACAATTTTTTTACTACAAATAAGACAGAATGACTTGCTTAGATTTCAGTTTTTACAGTGTAGAGACTTCAGGGGCACGAGAAGGACATAGAAAGAAAAAAAAAAAGTGACACACTCCTCTTTAAACCTTGAATGTGCAAGAGATGCAAGCTGGAAATGTTTATTCGAACCAAACAAAGTGATTTTCACCCAAAACAATTTGAGAATATTAAAGATTATCAATCCAGATCTGTTTCTGCCAGAGCTACAGCTTCCTCGCTCTTTAAACAAACCTTAAAATACAAAAGACAGATCTGCATGTACGGACGCTGCGGTGGAAACCTTTTTCAATATATGTTTAATAAAGAAAAGATGAGATTGGAAGAAGAAGGTCAGACCTCCTGCAGAGAGCAGAATCTCCAAATATTCAACATCTGTGAGCTCAGACACACACCGTGAGCAGCCATATATGTGCAAATGAGCCGAGCATAAACCCCCCTCACACACACACACACACACACATCTATACGTACAGTATCTAAAGAGGGAGTCCTCCATGAGCCTAAGGCACAGTGTGAGAAATAAATATTTGATGGGAGGATGACCTACTTCCTCTGCCCTGAAAAGTTATTTGTCTTTTTCTGCCTCCATCCACCGCAGAGGCTTCTTTCCTCGAGCCCTGCAGCACAGACAGCCAGAGAGAGAGAGAGTGGTAGAGAGACACTGAGGAGGTGAGAGAGAGAGAGAGAGAGGAGAGGAGATACAGAGAGAGACTAAAGAGTTGGCGAGGAGAGCGAGAGGTGATGTGGAGTTTTCAGTCCTCAGAGGCTCAGATAGTTGGTTGAATTACACCTTAAAGTAGGAGGGCTGTCGGCTCAACGGCGCTGATCTGAAGCCAAGTTACTAACGGAGACGCCAACATGTGACCTTCAGGTATCACAGCCAGAGTTTTCATGTCACAGAGAGCTGCAAACATGTCTGTGAGCGGCGTTAAAAGAGGAGGAGGAGGAAGACCAGAGTTCAGCAGGCAAATTCTACAAATAACTACAAATAAAATCAAGGCGCTCATGGGAAATGGAGTTTTTCACCGCGGTAAAACACTACCTACTCCGACCACAGGTGTCACTGCAAACAATGTCAAAACCATAGACTGTATAATGAGTGGACTTAACGACGTTCGGCTCAAACTGAAGCCTCCAGCAGATGCCCCGCCCCCTGGTGTCTGGCTGCAGTATAGGTCATAAGCCCCGCCCCCTGGTGTCTGGCTGCAGTATAGGTCGTAAGCCCCGCCCCCTGGTGTCTGGCTGCAGTATAGGTCATAAGCCCCGCCTCCCCATGTATTCCAGATATGAGCCGGGAAAACTTTAAAAAATTACGATACCTGGTAGAAACGTTTCTCTCATCTTTACTCTAAGGTAGTATGATGATGTCATCTGGCTGCATGGTGTTCAGGTGTTTTTTTTTCTGAGAAGTTCTTTTCTCATTAGTTATTGGACGTTAAAAACCGTGATATAAGTTTCGTTTTATGATAGTTGACAGCTGCCGTTTGTGAGTAGTTTTTATCGGGGATATAAGAAACTTCGGGAAAGAGCCAAAAAGAGACTAAACCTTCTGAAGAAGAAGAAATAAATATTTTTATTTCTCTTTTTTACTTGGCTCCACCAGAAATTCTCTACTGCGCAGACTCTGGCTGCACAATGGCGGCTAGAGAAACAGGGTTTTTTGGCTTCAAAAACGTAGAACGGTGACAGGCGGAAGCACGCTGTCCATTCTATATACAGTCAATGGGTGTCCCAACCAGGACACTGAATAAATATTTGAGCCCACACTTCAATAAGTAGCATTTATTTATTTATTTATTTATTTGTGATTTGGTTTGATCAGCAGAGACTGTTTCTTGAACAAAGAACTAGGGCTGGGATTCAATTAAAAACAATGTAATTAATCAGAGGCTTTGTAACTAATTAATCTCAACCCCATAGAAATGTTTGACCCAAGAACAGTGAGAATCATTTCTTTAAAATTGGTATACTAATGAATTGATGAATAGGGAACTGAATGAATACATAAACTTGTTTACTTTTTTTTTCAAGGTGGTATTTAACCAAGACCAACAGATCAGAGCATTTCTTATGCCATAAAGTGCAGCAGTTTTTGATTACCTCATTTTTAGTTCAGGGGCAGCAGCCTGATTTTGAGATACCGGAACCGAAAAAACACTTTTATGTATCAACATAAACTTCTCGGCTAAATTGTGTGACAAGTTTTCCAAAGACAATGGCCCCACATTTGTTAGGACCAGCTCTGTATAAATGTACTTTTCTTTATAAAAAAAAAAACACAGACTGGGTTCTGGCTCATTATTGGTGCATGTAACACTTTTTTGCTGCTGAAAACCTTTTCTCATCCTGTCAGACGACGCTCCATCCTGCCAACAGCTTCCTGCTGATTCACTGACGCCAACTGTGACTTTATAAAAAGATCCACGACTTCAGATTCAGCAGGAACATGATGTAAACACAGAACTCATGAGGAACAGAAAATACTACAACCACTCACCACAGATTCTTCTTTTAGGCCACGGCCAACCGCTTACATTAATATACACTGCCTGGCCAAATAGTCACCATTAAAAAAAAAGGTCATACACTCTAATATTTCGTTGGACCGCCTTTAGCTTTGATTACACATTCGCTGTGGCATTGTTTCCATAAGCTTCTGCAATGTCACAAGATTTATTTCCATCCAGTGTGTCATTAATTTTTCACCAAGATCTTGCATTGATGATGGTAGAGTCTGACCGCTGCACAAAGTCTTCAGATCATAGCACTGCAATACATGGGGAGGCGGGGCTTATGACCTATACTGCAGCCAGACACCAGGGGGCGGGGCATCTGCTGGAGGCTTCAGTTTGAGCCGAACGTCGTTACGTCCACTCCTTATACAGTCTATGTGGAGAGTACTAAACCTTTGAGGGGGGGCTGTTAACCCAGGGGGTCAGAGATTGACTGTGTCCTTAACCTCCATGAATCTGGGCTGTTTTCGAATTCGCATACTATACTACCTGTATGTACTGATTTGTCCAAAATGCAGTCTGCAGTATGCGAACAAATGCGAAATTCGCAGTTTGCCAAAACTACCCGGATGACCTACTGAGCCGGGAAAATTTCTTAGAATGCATCTGACCACTCTACCTGGCATACTATTTCCCACAATGCAAAGCACCTGGCCGCAGCTCTGAATTGAAAATGATGGAAACCGGAGAAAGTTTGGGTGAAGCGGTGGAACAAATCAAGCGTAAGCACCAAATCATCTTTTAAGTGGGGAACTTATATTGTATATGTTATCATTATCCTATAAACATATTTGAAATAATACCTGCATCATTGGAAGCAGTTTTTCCATCATCTCTAAACATAAAAAGTCAATCCACTCCAGATTATTTTCAATGAATAACATATGGTATAATATTAAAAATCAAATATGATGAATTCTGCTGCGATAAACATCCACATTTAAACACACACGTCCTCTGCAGTTATTACAAAGATCAGAGGTCTCCTGGTAAAACTAATGCAGTTTATAGCCCTTGGACCTATAATCATTTGTAATAACTGTAGAAGACGTTTTTTAACCCTGGTTTGTGCGTTAAATTTGGGACTTTTCAAAACCGAAGATTCCAAATTTTTCCCCCAAAATTTAGAGTTTTCTGTGGAATTTATTGATTCAATATTTATTAAGTTGTCCTAATATAACTTAATACGAATAAATGATAATAAAGACAATAAAAAAATTCATCAGCTTTTCCTTACTCTTGCATTCCTCAAACTGGAAACCAGTGTAGCAAAACACTACAAAACAGACCAAACAGAACTGTCATACTATAAACTACATTTAAATACAGTATGCAGTGCCTAGTGCCAACAGACGACCAGTTTTCTATTTTCAACACCTGTAACTGAAACACCTGTGAAGAAAGAAACAAAAACACAGGAAGCAGGTTTTATTTTCACAACAAAATTTATTAGAAGAATAGTGGTTTTGAAAAGAAGGTTCTAGCATCCAGTGAATACTACCTTACACAACATTACAGCTGAAATGTGTGGCAAAAATGGCAATTTTTCTTTTTTACCAAATTGAATATAACATAACCAGTAAAATATTTTACACATGCACAAAGACAGATCTAATCAGCGTCGCCTGACGTTCAATGCAAAATGAAGTTTAAAAAACAAACGGTAGGAAATCAAATCATCATCTTTCATCTTTTTGTCCAAAAAATCACATACATTATGAGACAATATATTATTCATTAGCCCAATCAGAAAATCAGATTTTGCATTCAAAACAGGGAGGGAGAAAGAGAAATAAAATAGTGCAGTCAATCAAACTAAAACCAATTATCGTGATCTTTAAGTGCTCATTTACACGGACATCGATAAGATAAGCCTAGAAGAATAAAAGTCCAACTCACGAGGTACAAAATAAGAACGAAAAACAAAAAATTATTGTACATAAATAAAACTACAATATGAGAAAAATATTTTTTAAATTATACAATTTTTTGTCAAACTGTAAACAGTAGATATTGAAAAAATGAGGTCCATCGGGGTATTTGGAGAACCTGTGTGTAGTGTGTAGGTACATATGTGTGTGTTTGTTAGAGGTACGGCCCTGGTAGGACCAAAATTGTGAAAGGGGGCTTGGGTGTCCTGAGCATCGGCACAGAGCCCCCCCGAGGCCTGCCGGACCAGAGGAATGAGGTATATCGTCAAACCCAAAAACAAAACTCCGCGGAAAAAGGCCCAGCAGGCCCCGCCGCGAGGGGCGTCCAGCCACCCGTTAAGAACCGAGGTGAGATTACGAAACTTTACAAACCTCAGCGGGACAAAAATCAAGACCAAAGAAAAGAAGAGGTTGGAGTCCAAACCCCTGGACAACAATTCCTGCGTCTACCCAAATATCACAAGCAGTTTCCAACCCAATTAGATCTATTTCTATCGCACCCAAATCATGTTCTACGGAAACCAACATCAGGAATGTAGAAAGTAATCTTAAGAGTTCTTACAACATGAAATACAACTTATGGTCTAAGACTCTTTACACAGTTCTCACCAAACATCACTGATTTGATTGTTGTAAGAGGTACAAAATTTAGGCAAAACTCTAAATACACTCCTGTCGTCCAGACCAGGCTGCTTCAAGATTCAAGTCCGTAGAAGACTTCAAAACCCAACAATGTGCAGCAACACGGACACAAAGCGACAAAAGGTTTCAACCAATCACAGCAGAGAGGAGCGGCCGACTAAGAAGTCCGAGAACGAATGAGAACATGTCGCCGAAAAAACCGCCGCGTGGATCTTTCTGTCCCGGTTTGTCTTTCTTTCTCCGTCACAGCTCTACGCGCCCATCGCACGACGTCCGACTGAGTGAGGTCAGTTTCTGTTTTCACTTGCCGTGAGTGAGGCTTACTAAGTTTTCCCTGAAGCTTAAGAAGAACTGAAGGCAGAACTGTCACATTCTGTTGAGTTTAACCCCGGGTTTATTAAACTTCAGCTTAAGTTAACTCGAGAAAGCACTTAAACCAGACGGATACCTGAACATGGAAACTGCAGCAGTCTGTTTTCGTTTCTCAAACCCACATATTGTATCGTGGAGGCTTGTTCTCGACCGAAAAGCCGGATCCACTTTTTGTGCACTTTTATGTTTTCAGAGGTTAGCGTGGTGTAAGTCATCGTTACGTTGGTGCTATGTCGCCACATAATACCGATGGCTGCGTCACCGCGAGAGAGGACGGTGCGCAGACAAAGACACAACAGTCTTTAACTGAGAAAGAGAGAGAGAGACATTCGTAAGATACAAAAATATCCAAAGAATAGAAATGAGACTGCTAAAGGGAAGAAAAGAGAAGTAAATCTGTGAGTAGAACGAAACTCTGAGGGTAAGAAAACTGCTTCTGAACTTGTAGGATTTAGTGGTTGTTTTAGTCTCCATAAGAACAGACTTATGAGAGTAAACCAGAGTCACTGCTAGGCCTCAGTGAGGATTTAGTACCTGAATTAGAGCGAGCGCAGTGTTGCTGAAGGTCCCTGAGGGTGTCTGGGTGGTAGAATTTGGGTCTGTGAGGAGCCACGATAAGAGCGGCGTCTTTTTCCCCACGGACGACCGGGAAACGTTCAGAGATACGACTCTTTAAATGTGGTCCTTTGAGTAAGTGTGAGAGCACAGGAAATGTTCCTTCAAACCAAAGAAAAGAAGAGAAAAAGAGCTTTTCACATAGTTTCCCACACGGATTCACACTCATACGCACGTTTTCGTTACTTTACACGAGGAAAAAAAGGAAAATGATTGCAAAAGAGCTTTAGCCAAAAACCACTACGAAAGCTGTTGCAGTGACAAACACCTTAGGTGCTTAGGATTTTCTCTTAGGGGCAATATTTCATATTTAAAAACATCAGAATCCGTCCTGAGGACGACATCCAAAAAAAGCGCTTTTGGATTCACCAGCCTCTTCAAAGCAAAGGACTGATACAGGGGTATGTACACCAGCATGCAAAAATATCGAGAGGGTCAACGTTCACAAAAACCGTCTGTTGCTCCCGGAAAAACTCGAGGGAGATGCATTTTCTCGCCACTTCCCAATCCTCCTCCTCCTCCTTCATTAAAACAGTCTTAACTTTTCGAGACATAAAAACACACGAACCGTTCCTCCGCAGTGCCTTCAATGTACAGATCCATCTCACCTGTGAAAAAGTCAGGCAAGGGTTGATGGGTAAAGCAGTTCTATATACACAAGCCCCGTCCCGTCCCGACCCGCCCGCCCCCTCCCTCCCAGAAAAAAACCTTCACCCCGTCCTGAAAGTGTCTCTCACTTCAGAGTCGTCTTCATCAATATGTGGCGAACCCTCCCTCACGCTCCCCTCCCTCTTTTCACAGAATCAGGCTTGAAAAGACTACAACTACACTAGATCTACTTCTTCTTCTTCTTCTTCTGTCAACAAAAAAAAGCTCCTGCCCCCTTTGCCCTATGCTACATCACGGGGAGAAAACAAGCAAGACCGCGGCAAGAAAACGGAAAGCAACAGAGTGGAGTGAATTCACCGAACATACTGCACTGGACTTCTGTACTGTTCCCTGAATCAGTAACGGAAAAGGCTCATCCTCTTCCTTTTCAAGATAAAAGTATATGACATTAGAGATTTGTATATACATATGCATTTGTGTTTGTGTCTGTGTTGGGCTTGTATAGGTATATCTATGTGCACATATAGAGTAATTCTTATTCTTAAATATGTATAGTTAAAGTAGAGGTTAGTTGTGTTTGTGTTTTTTTTTTTTACATTCAGTTTTTAACAATGATAAAGAGCAGATAAGTAGTTAAAGAGGTATGAAAAGGAACAACATGGAAATGTGTGGTTTTTTCAAGTGTTCCACGTGATGTCCTTCATCCTTTCAGCGAAACCCACTTTTCAAAATAAAAGTCCACAAGATCTGAGCTGTTTCTCTCTACGAGGTTTTCAACGGGGGGATCGACGAGCGAAGGTAACACACGGATGATTAACCTTCTTTCAGGGTCGAAGTGGAGATCTACGAGTGGGTTGCGAAAGGTTTTAAGACCGAGGATGATTGGTAGAAAGACAGAGCACATGTGAGGATGCGAAAGTAGGAAAGTTTCAAAAGCGATGGAGCCTCCGACGGGCGCTCGATGACACGAAGAGAAACAAAGAGGAGGATGGAAAGTGCCCTGGAGATGAAGCTTGATGGACAGGATCTGATTTATGTAGAGGTTGTCAAGGTTACATGGATATCTTTTCTGAGGTATTCTGTGTTGTAAGTTTTTTTTTTTCTTCTTCTTCTTTACATTTTTGCACACCAAGAAACACCAAGATGGAAAACATTATCGAAGACTGAAAGAAAGGACTAACACTCGGCGTTACTTTCCCGAATGCAGATTCAAGTGAAGCACTCTTTAAGTCTTTGAGAGCGTCTTTCCTTCATTTGCACGTTCAGGAAGGCAACAGTCCAAGTCGTGTAATTTAGATCTCTTAGAGGATCGACGCGGCGGACGGTTCGATCCCGCGCGAGCCTCCTCTGAAAAGAGTTATTAGTATTTACAATCCTTGCTGTTTATAAAGCACTGAAAAAGTATTTGGCTGAAAATAATGTACAGAATCAGTCAAAAGTAAGAAAAAGGCTTTTCAAAGATCCTTTTAAGTGATAATGTTCTGGCGTTCAACTTCAGCCAGGTGAGTTCAAGGTGTTCCGAAACAAAAACGATTCATTTCTCTTTTGGCAGTAGGAATCATCTGCATCCAAACGCCATGAGCCGGCGTCGCTCTTTGACCGTAAATAAGCGCGGTTAACTGCATGTAGCGTAGACTTCACGACTGATCGGTAACAGAGAAAAGGTACGTGGACCACAGAGTTTTTTTTAAGATGTCGAAGCTTGAAAGACTGCAAAAAGAAGCTACGAGAGGATCACAGCAACGCAATGCACTGGCAACAAAACACAAACCCACTCAGTGCCTTTTTTTTTTTCTTGTTTTTCTGAAAATAAGAGTCCAAGCCCAACCGATTACCTCGAAACATCAAAACAAGAGATCAGAGACATCATACAACATTAACGGCCAAACCTCTAAAATATTGACTCTCTTGTGGAGCGAGTTCATGAAATTTTCACCAAGGCTGAAATATTAACTGAATACCAACCACACTGTGTGTATTTATGTATGTGAGTGTGTTCTCTATTCTGGAAACAGTATTGCAGAGGACGACAACCACCCTGAAAGAACCTGCAGCCCTGTGGTAATAAAAGTCCAAAAAGGTGCACGGCAAAGCCTCTGTGAAAAGATGACAGGGGGAAAAATGGAGGGAAGACCACGTTCGCAGGCCTCTGGGTCAAGCGTGCGGTCCCAAGAGATGACATCGAGGTTTATGAAAAGGCCCCCGACGAGAGGCGAAAGACCCGGGGGCTGGCGCAGAACGCCCCATCTCTCCTGAGACAAACAAGGGGCCTGTCAGCCTCACGGCTCACGCTTCGGTGGCTGAGAGGATGACACGCAGTTAGAGGAGGGCGAAGGTGAAGGGAAGGGGGTTTATGACTTTTCATCAAAGAAAGTGACTATAAAATCCATGTGCGGGAGAGAATTCACAGCCCAACCCGGGCAGTTTTGGCAGCGCGGCACGACCATGGACTTTCTACAACATGGACGTAATCTCCGTGACGTCACCCGTCTGTTACTGCAGCCCCGTTTTGAAGCAAAATGGCAGAATTGGGATGAGTGACAAGTGCCCAAACTCACTGCTATTGGGCGCTTGTCAGTCACATGATTTGAGCTCGATCTTAATATCTTATAAACGGCCAATTTAGAAAATAATTCACCCCCCTCACGGTGTGTGTCGTTGGTGAAATTAGCAATCCAGACAGGAGACGGATCCTGTACCAGGCTTTAAATACGCTGATTTTGGCTCTGAAAATGGCTTTTTTTTGTCTTGGTGTGTATGTGACTTCTGGTACTTCCAGAGTCAGCCTCAAGTGGTCACTCGAGGAACAGCAGCTATTAAGCACTTCTGTGTTGTCTCATTTTTTCAGACCGGAGATCGCCGCTTGGGCATGACACGAGGCGTTCCCGCCTTCCGCAATGGAACAGCGACACGGGCGCACTGCTTCAACCTACACCGGAACAGGTCAACCTAAAGTTCTAAGGCCTTGAAATGTTATGGCATGCAACTTTTTGCAATCCTGACATCATCCCCACGGGCAAGTCGGAGCGTCACATTGAGGTAGCAAAACCAGCGGCGTGACTCTGAAACAAACGAGAAGAAGGAGAAACTCTTCCTCTCTGCTGCTCCTGCCTGTTCACAAAAGGAGCCAGACAAAGAGAAACAGCAGGAGAGGAAATATCTGTTTGCAAGTGATCACAAAGCCAGAGGAACCGCCGTTACATGCAAGGAGGACAAGCATCATTTTTTTTGCTAATTTTCCGAAACGTCAGTGTGCAAAAGCGAGGAGAGAAAACGGTGTGAGCAGAGCTTGGTTTGACTTCAGAGCATCAGAGACCAGCTGGTCCATGTAGGTGGCTCTAAAGGGCCAGACACACCACCACATGGGAACAATGCTGCAAGATTGTCATGGCAACACACAAGGGCACCTCATGAAATGCACTCTATCTATCTATCCATCCATCACAGAGCATTTTGACCACATTTCTTTCCTTCACACAGCTCTGGGATTTATTTATTTCCACATCTCTTTTTGTTTTAACCTGCAGAATCAGCTCTGATATTCGCCGCTAATAATCCTCCCCGACTTCAACCTCAATCAAAAAAAGCAACGCGTGGAAGTAAGGATGGTTTGCAAAGTGAATTTCAGCATCGTTCCATTAGTAGCCTGTTGTTTAACGCCGTCGTGGGGGTGGGGATGCTGACCTTCAGCAGCCTTATTCTTCTGTACTTCACTTAGATTTAATCCTCGCACTCCCATCCACCTCCTCAGACGGCGGCGTCTTTCCGACGAGTCTGTCGTTCCGCCATCTGTAAGAATGCTTTCTGACGAGGCGGAGGGGTGAGACGTACGCCAAGCACCACGGGCTCGTCAGAGGCGAGAACAACCGGTGTGAGAAAATGTCTGCCTGCGAGCCTTTCGCAGAACAACATAATCACAGGGGGGGGGGTTTAAGCCGATAAATTTGACCTGAATCTCACATGACATTTTGCTTCGACGGGAGAGTGCTGTCGCTCTGTGATTTCACTCGGGCGGCTGTTTGTGTGATTAACTAACCAGCCTTCGAACGATAGATTTGAGAGTCTTCAACAAGCACTCTGAGTTCTGATTAAAGAATTAGAAATACCATTAATTAAACTCGGGGACGTCAGATTGAAGGTGAGTGGACGAGTTTAATGATGCCCCATAAACGTTAAAGAATCTGTTTTTTGATGTGTGATTTTCATATCACTAATCTTATTTGAATCACACGTCCAAATTGGAACCAAAGAGCCAAAGGAGTCTCGATCGAGTTCGACCAAAGTGAAGCAGACTGCGCCGTGCAGAACTTCCACTACAGAGCCATCTGTGATTACTTCAGTAGTTTTTTGTGACGTTATTATTCATGAAAATACCCTAACAACAGAAGACACAGACTGATCGCGTCGTGTTGAATTAATTTGCAGGAAGAGTTCAGAGAGTTTGACGTCCAATGGTTAAAAACTGGGGCGCACTTTTGCTAATTCAGCCATCCAAACAAGATTCCAAATTTGATTCTTTCCAGCAACGAGATCGGCTCCAAGTTAGAGAAACTTCAGGTTTCCAGTTGCTACAAAGCCACATTTTGTCAAAATATTTGCATTTCAAGTTACTCTTTTTAGGTTCGCCCTCGAGCGGGTGGCCTGGGTTTGATTCCTGCCTGTGGCCTGTTTCCCGCATGTCATTCCCCACTCTCTCCCCCTTTCCTGCTCTATCCACTCTCCTCCTCTATCCAATTAAAGGCAGAAAAGCCCAAAAAATATCTTTAAAAAAAAAAAAAAAAAGCTTTTGAAGACGCGTTTATTTAAGTTGGCTTCTGGCTCTGCCTGCTTGGACTAATGTTTTATTATGTCACGGTGTCTATTTGATGTGATTTTAATATTTATGCTAATTGTAATTTATTTCCCTGACGCACTTTGTGATCTTGTCCAGTGAAAAGTGCTATATTAATTAAATAAATAAATTTACTCGCCAAGTAACAAGGTAGATCTTCATGTTGTGGTCCTAAAACCAATATCTACTCGTAAATTTTCCTTTGAATAACATTTTCTCCAGACACTGTGTGAATTTGCCGCACTGTCTCTGAGAGCAGTTGGTGCCTTTGTGGTCGACTTGTTTCCCGGGAGTGGTGCAATAATTTCTTAGACACCTCACTTTACAGTTCGCCTGGCTTCGTCTTCCAAAACTCATTTGTCCTAACACAACTGTGACCTTATGTTGCCAAATACACAGATTTTGCAGCAACCTAATGGCAAAAATTTGGTTGAAATGATGCTCAAAAATCTACATACATCAATTTTACAAAAACCCAGTAATTTGTGGATAAAGGAATGTGCACGATTGGTACGAATTTTGCCGTTTAATGCAATAATTTTGTGTGGCGCATAGAAGAATAGTCCCTAACTCTGCTGAAGGCGCTGTCTTCCTTATTCTAGATTCTGATTGGTCAAAACCCTTTGTCAAGAGTTCAGAGAGTTTGGCTCCTTGGTGATGACTGTTAGCGTCTCTTAGCATCATACTGATAAGCTTAAGGGCTTAGTTTTGCTAATTTGGCGAGTTAAGCAAGGTTGATATTTGAATACTTGTTTTTTTTTCCAGCGATGGGAGCGGTACCAAGTAAAAACGTGCATCTGTCCAAACACAACTGTTAACTAATGGCTCAAAATACACCAATTTGGCAGCGACCCAATGGAAATCGAATAGTCCCCAACCCTTCTATAGGTGTTTATTTCCTAACCCTCAATTCTTATTGGTCAAGACGCCCTGACAACTGGCTGTTTTTTCACTTTCACTAACACGAGAAAGACCGGAAGCTATCTACTTGTTGATAACTGTTAACTTCTGTTAGCACCATATTGGTAAACAGTGGAGCTGAGTTTGGTATTTCCTGTAAATTTGATCAGCGAAACAACGTTGATGTTTCCATTCTGGATCGTTTCCATGAGTCTAAGCATTGGAAGTGGAAGTGAGAGAAACTTTAGATTGACGGCCCCAACAAAGTAGCCAAGAAATAAGACGCATCTTCTCGTTGGGATTTCGTTATTCCCCATTGGTCATATTCCCAAACAAATTTAGACGACTTCTACGCCAATAAAGGTTTAGACCAGACATGTAGATAAGTCACATCTTGTATCTACTCTAAATGGGTTAAGTTCTCGTTAAATGTAACCTTTCCCTTGGAAATTGCCGGTGCTTTGGCCTTGTTTTCTGAAAGTGGTGCCAAGATTTCTGAGCTCTCGCATCTGCCTTTGCACTTCCGCAACCCAATGGTGGGAAAACTTGTATTTGGTGCAGTTTAGTTGCAAAAATTTGGCTGAAAATCCACTTAGAAAATCTAATTTGGAGCCAATTTTCCTGAGTTGGCCTTGTTTGAAACGTCCTTTCCTTAACACTGAACATCCTCAAACTGTCACCTGTTAACCGAAGGAGCCCAATTCCTCATTTAGCAACGATAAAGGAGGTTTTTGCGCCGGCGGAGCTGATTGCAGCAGATCAGCGTTGTTCATCAGAGGCGTGCCTGGCCTTTGAGACCCATACTCAGCTCTGCTTTCAAACCCAGACTGCCACCGAACACTGGAGCTTGTCACATCTTCACAAGTGCCTTGACATTTACAACACTTGGCATCACACTCCATATCAGGGAGGGGGGGAGGAATGAGGGAGCGAGGGGGTCACAATTTGTTTGCCTCCTTGACAAACGTCTGAGGAGATAGAACGACGAGGAAAGAAAAGCCAATCCAGAGTCACAACAAGCTGTTTCCTCGCCTGGTTTATATAAATCTAAACCCGTGGAAAGATGTTCTTGTATTCCTGCATTTTTCTTTGTGCGGTTGAAAAAAACATTGTAGCAGCAATGTTTTTGTTTGACTCCTTTTAAAGTACGTTGTGTTCGGTAAAAGGTGCCGGTGACTGATGCCAGCAGAGAGAAAGAAGAAGAAGATCTGAACTGGAATGACAAAATAACTGCAGGAAAACACAGAACATCACAGGAGGCTTTTTCCTTTAACTAAACAATTGTTAGGTGGATATATAAAAAAAAAAAAAGGAGAGAGAAATAAAAACAGTCTTTGTTGAAGCAGAAAGAGAAAACAATGATTTTCACAGAGGCATTGCCTGCAGCGTCCCAGTGTGCCAGATCAAAATCAGCCAGCGGGGCTGATGTTCTGCAGGCTGCGGACAAAACACACCCACCTGCTTCTAAAAGAGAAGCTGCAGACTCCCAGCTTCATAATTATACATATAACTCGCCCACACAAAGTGTGGCTACCTGATGAGGAGAGAGAGAGAGTGTTTGTTGCCGTAGGTGCCTCATGTCTCTATATATATGTGTGTGCGCGTGTGAAAGTGTGTGTGTGTCTGTGTGTGTGTGTGTGTGCGTTCTGCTCTTCCACGGCTGTATGTGCTAGAGAGAATACAGCGTTGTATTCACATGAACTTGGCTTCTGGCTTTAAGATTTTCTCTTTTCTTTTATACGAAAACAAAGAGAGGAAAAGAAGGTGTCATTAGAAGAACAACAGTACGAACGACGACAACAAGAAAACGACAATTATTCAAAAACTGCTTCCGTCGGTTACATTTAAAAATCTGTACTAAAAATCCTGATTCTTCCTTTTGTTTTGTGTGTGTGTGTGTGAGTATGTGTGTGAGTGTGTGTGTCTCTAGTGTACAATCAGCTGCTTTGAAGTGGTCGGACCTGAGGTATAAATGACAACCAGATATGCAGCGTGACACGGAAAAAAAAAACAGAAGAAGCCTCTGCGCAGAGAGGAACATGGCAATCATATACATTGTTGGGTCTTTCTTTCCTGGTAAGCGCCCGTAGCGTCACACACCATCATGACGGGAAAAAAATGGCACGTTATGTGGCGCCTACTAAGTGAGGTTACAGTAGTTGCTGTTTGACATTTTTTTTCTGCCTTTTTTCATCAAGTTTTTTTTTTTTTTGACAGTTTTCACTCAAAAGAAAATAACAAAAAGAAGATACCAACCTGAAAAAGCAAAGAAGAGAAATCGATTGGTTCACCTGAAGATGCAAAAACAGTAAAATAAAGACATAAATATCCATAAGTATAGAGCGTTTTCATCATATAAAGGTACATTTCCTGTGTGTGTTGGGGTGTTTTTGGAATTGAGTGTAAAAGATTCTTTTACAAGACAGCAGAAAAAGGAAGGTTAACTTGTCCACCTGTCCCCCAATCTCCTCTCTGGGTCTCGGATTCTTCTAAACAAGGCAAAAACAACAACAAACAAAAACAAATCCCCCTGTCGGGTTTCACCCTGGAGTCGTGTTACACCTAAAAACACACAGTTAACCCCTTAACCTCCACAAGGTCGTCAGCGATTCTAACCATGCCATCAAAGCATAGATGGTAACGGAATGAAACGTGTGTTAGGAAGTTTAGATTCTTCACGTTTCAGCCGCTAAGGTTTGTTTTACAGTGGCGTTCACAACAAAAGGGGAGGTCCCAGCTCTTTTTGGGTCGTTGCGCCCAAACCCTGAATATTCACTCTCCTTTCCACCAGAGGAATCCAGAGTTCAAACATATCAAAAGTGTTGTTTCATCAAATTATTCCAAGTGGTGAAATTTCTCCTGTAAAGTCCGTTGTTTTGTTCTCATCAATAACAGCAGCTTCACAGTCTTAGAGCATTTCCTCCTCAATGTCAATCTGGCAAATTTGAGTGTTTTTGTTTTCCTTAGAATTCTCACGACAAGACAGAAGTGACTCCATCTCAATACATGGAGATTTGATGCCAGGAGAGCCTGATTTATACAGGAAGTGCTCTCTGCTTGACGCGCCAGCAGTGTTAGCTGCAGCTGTGTAAAAGCCCCCAAAACAGTCTCGT
This sequence comes from Thalassoma bifasciatum, assembly GCA_008086565.1. NCBI lineage: Eukaryota > Metazoa > Chordata > Actinopteri > Labriformes > Labridae > Thalassoma > Thalassoma bifasciatum. Next base: position 88,060 of record RPOG01001356.1, on the reverse strand, counting down.
TTCTCAGCTCTCAGCTCTACCTGTGACCAGGAGCTATAATTTCATGATTTTCAAAGTTGACTACAAAGTTGACACTGAGCACTGATACAGCTGGTTTTGTTTGCGCGAAGTCGTCAAACAAGGCTGTGGTCTGCTGTATTTGTTCACCTGAGACTAAAAACTCTTTAACTCCTACAAAGTTTTACCTAAAAAGCTCAAATTTGACCCAGATGTAGATGAGAAGGTGTAGAAGTGATGTGGTGGATGTTTTATGTCTGACATGAAGCATCTTGAAGTTAATGATGCTCAAAAATAGTCTATAAAGAAATGAAGAGGGGGGAAAAAAAGTGTTTCAGCTGCATTTATCCTGTTATGGACTTTAGCCACATATTAAAACATGACATTTTCTGAAAGTAGAGACTTTAATTTTTCAAATGAGGACTCACTGATGAATTTTGACTTTATGTTTCTACAGTTGTAAGCTTTAAAAAACGTAGCATGGTAAATAGGCCAGACTCTGGTGGTTGTTAAAGGGTTAACAGAGGGAAAGAAAGAAAGTAAACGAGGACACTCTTCTTTCCCAGACCAGGGTGGGACCATCCTGACTTATCGCCTCCAGGGTGAAACCAGACGAGCGGATCCCAAAATGTTTTGACTTTCAGAGAAAGAAACGAGAGGTTGGCAGCCCTCCCACACCAACCTCTCTCAGTGCTAAAACAGGAATAGCTGTATAATCCCTGCAGGTCTTTCTTTTTCCTCAATCTGTTGCTCATGTATACTTCTAGAAGGTTTTTGTTGTTGCGCAAAAATACCTGAAAGGAGGTAGGGTTGCAAATATTGGTCAGTCAGACACTTGAAGCGTCCCCCTCCCCCGCCCTTCAAAAGAGGGAGGCGAAACAAAGAAAGTAAAACGAACAGATAATAAAAGATACAGCGGAGCGTACTACATTTCCCAGAGTATCAGTTATCCCTTCGCCAGGCTCCCAGGTAAGGTCTACATCAAAGTATGAGGCACGGAAAGGAGTCATTCTTCTGAGATTGAGGTATAGCACTTAGTCTGGGCTGACCAAGCTGACATATAGTTTATATACTGTTTATATACGTCTATAAATTACATCTAGTTCAGGTAGTTTCGTTTGCGCCATTTTCCGACTGACAAATATTGCTGCCCATCCCGTTGGCTCGATCCTGAGACATTTACAGTACTGAAGGCTACTGTCGCGTGCCGGCGTCGGAAACAAACCACCGTTTTTCCGACGCGAGCGGCGTGAAGTCAAAACTCAAAGAATAAAAACAACAGTCTGTCGTAAAGAAACCGACAGCGCCATCTTTTTGCAGATCACTGTGCCGTTACTTTTTTTTTTTGTTTTTGTTGAGAGAAAGATATCGGTTCACTACATTCATGGTGTATTTGTTAATATATTTCTTTAAATAGATATATACTGTTCTCTAGAGTATTTTGTATGAGGTTTCTTTAAAACAGCAGTGAGACTCAGTTGCAAGAAGGAGGACGTTTTTGGACAGGGGGAGCCGTTAACCACATGACAATCCAACAACCCAAGAAAAATCAAATGGAGCAAATAAATAGACTTCAAATGGCATGCACCTCAGTAGATATGATCGGGCTGAACGGGAGCGTAATCACTCTAACGTTACAAATTAAAGAGCAGGAAGGGACGGACAAATTTAGCCCCTCGCAGGGGAATTTAATGTAAGTGCTGCCGGAGTTCATGCAAACCCAAGTTAAGTGCCAATTATCCTTTTTTCCTACATTTAATTGAAAGTTTCATGACACAGTCTAGCAGAGCGCTGTTACTTTTTCAAAGAGCGGGGGACACAGCTGAGTTTTCGTCAAATTTAATTCGCAAGAAGTGCTTTACGATCAACACGGCGATCCTGTTTTCACTATCAGATCAGTGCATTGTCCTACGCTGAGTCCAGCTTTTAGACACTTCCAATGCTCTGCATTGTCAAAGTGTTGGACGCATTTCATGCAAAACGACCTCCAGAGATGGTCCGGAGCTTTTTCCTGGAGCTTTTTTATTGGACATGCGTTCTCGCCAATCCAGCCGAGGAGGCAGGTTCGGGTTCAGGTTGAGGTTCGGCCCAAACTTTAAACCTAACCTGGAGCTTCAGATGGATTAGGGCAGCTGTTCTCAACCTTAGGGTCCTGACCCCATTAAGGGTCGCGGGATGGTTTTTGGGGGTCGCCAAATCATTTTGGACAATTTTAACAATATTAAATGACAAAAATTCAGGCAGCGTTGCTTAAGTAGTTTTCTTGTTTCATTATTTTTCCAGGATTTGTTGTATCAGCTAAGTTTGTATAATCTGAATTACAGTTTGGTGACTGAACAAGTTCAACAAGCGATTGTTTAAACTGAAATCTAAGCAAGTGTTTATGCCTAAGAATTGTCTTTTTAAATCTCAAGATGGGCCACTTTCAAGTGACCAATCCAGAAAAATGTCTCATTTCAAGTTATTTAACAACAAAAATGACGTCTGAATAAAAAAAAAATTGTGAATGGGGTAGAAAAATGTTTGATTTGCGAAGACATTTAAATTTCAAGAAACTTGAAGATTCAATTGGCGGATATTTGTCACCAGTTACAAGCAATTCAGACATCATTTTTGACTTTAAATAACTCAAAAAAATGGAAAAACAAAAATGTTGGCTTGTTCTTTTACATAATCAACAACATAAACGTTCCAAAACAAACTCGGGCTGTTTTTCTCCCCAGTGTCTGAGTTATTTTCTTTAATTAAACATAAAAATAAATAAATAAACCCTTGGGGTCCTGGATGACAGTGCATGTTAAATTAGGGGTCGTGACCCCAAAAAGGTTGAGAACCGCTGGATTAGGGGAACATAAGATTGTATGCCACAGGTAGTAAATAGTTCTAATTATAATTAGATTGTGATTAATTCATGACTTTGTATGAATTTGAGCAGCGAATTTAAACAACTCAGTGTTAAATCTTCAAAATCAGCCGCAAAACAAAAAAACAAAACAAAACAAAAATAGTGGTGCATGCCATTTTTTCAGAGAATAACTAAAGGACATAATAAAAATCAAATAAATAAAAATTTCCAAAACATTTCAAAAGGAGTGAATCATCATCATTTCATCTGAACAGAGGTACAATTCTCATGAAAATCTCACAGACTGGGTGAGCACCAGGCAGTGTCAGGAGCGAAGAGCAACATTTAAAAACTCAGCAAGAAAAAAAAAAAAAAAAAAAAAAAAAAAAAAAAAAAAAAAAAAAAAAAAAAAAAAAAAAAAAAAAAAAAAAAAAAAAGAAACACATGACATCCAATTTGATTCTGATGATTCTGAATACCAGAAGAGCGTTTTTTTTTCTTTCCACATGTCCTCTGAGGTATCATTTTTCCTCTGACAGGTAATGATAGTTTCAGTCCCCAACGGGAGGGAGAACAACCAGACAACACTACACAAAACTTGTTCAAGATGTCAACCTTTTTTTTTTCTTTTTTTTAAAAACTTATTAAGGAGGTAATCGAGAAGGAAAAAAGTGTAGTTTGGGTCCAAGCTGCAGCTTTTCTGAAAGTCTTCACACACTAAAGCTTTTTTCTCCCATCTCTCCGTATGTACGCCCTCCTCCGTACCCCCCCCAGAGAAAAGCTACACTACATGCATAACCTCAAACAGCTGTCTTTCGCTTGTTTTTCTCATATTTTTGAAAGTGCTATTTTAGAAGTTTAGCGCCACAAGTCAACGTTTTTCTGTTCTGTTTTCATGATTCATCAGCAGATCGGTCTGCTCACGCGCCCCCCTCCCTCCCCTCCCCTCCCCCCCCGTGCAGACGAAGCGTCGGCTTGCGGGGGCTCGTGTCTTGTCCTCTGATCTGTCTTTTATAGGTCCAACAGAAAATGACCATATTTGAAACCCACGTCATCTGTCTCAGTTACCCTGAGTTAAAAATGAGAAAGAAATCATCCAGAATCAAAGATTGGCTTTTACATTATCTGTTACAATAATTTATTATATATTAAATCTGCCTTTCCCTCGCCTTTAACAACTACCCCCTCCCACTGCATATGGCCCACCCCCACCCCTACCCCCAACCCAAAATGAACCCTTTATAAATGCACATTGTTGTAGTAAACTGCCTTTAAAACTGTCTGACGTGTGAGGGAAAAGTGTTTCTTTAAAAACTTCAGCTAAGCCGCTTCTGCTTAGTTTGATTAGAAAAAGAAAACAATAAGAAACATGTTGCTTTAGCTAGAACTCTTCAGCTAAGGCGAGCTTTAAATAGGAGCTGGATGATCGACTGGATAGCAGCAGAGTTTCACAATCTGATCCTAGACGGCGTTCATCTACTAAAAGATCGCCATGAGGGGGTGAGTCCGCTTCAGTCGCCTTGTGGAGCGCGACCTGAAGTTGGCGGCGGCATTCCAGGATCAGCGGTGAGTGACTGACGGAGGTCCATGAGGTAGCATTTCACCCTAAAGCTGATCCGTAGTCAGATGACCCCTCAACTCGTCCCTTGGAAAAACAGAGGAGCCCTCTCAGATCTGAGTATGGATCAGCGTACGCAGGCGACGTGCATCCCCTGACCCATTGCAAGGTTGCGACTGGGCTTTAGAGACAGACCATAATAAGTGCATGATGCGAGGGCAACAATGCCGAGGTAACCTGGTCTGTAAGCGCCAGACCCAGAGTGTAGTGCAAAAGAAAGCAAAACAAATCAAATCAAAAGATAGAGGAGAAGATGTTGATTATAGAAGTCAGTAGTGTCCACGAAACTCACAAACATGCATCCCTGAATGACTTTTGTGTCTTTCTCATTCAAAAAGGACGGGTCAATGTTGTTTCGTCCGCACAGAGATAAGCTGAATATCTTAAGGAGGGGAAAAAGTTTGCAGTTAAAGCGTCATGGCTACCTGGCGATAACAGAGCGGGTTTTGATTCAGAACCCTGGTGAGGAAATATCGATGGCGTGATTTAACCGTTCAAATGTAAGAGACAATTTCACTTACCAAATTTTTTCAGTTAGTACTCCGCAGGAGAGGGGGAGCAGTAAAGGGACAAATTTCTCAGTTTGTTTTACGAGGAATTAATTTGAAACCTTCCCCTCGTTTTCCCCCCAAATTGGAATGGTCCAAAGCGCGTACTGCGTTTATAAGCAGCGGCGTTTCAAGTTCGGAAAAGAGGGGGATTGGGTTTTTTTGGGCAGGGGATTATCAGCATGCTAATGAAAATTTCATCAGTTGTCATTGACTAAAGTCTTTTTCTGCATTTGTTTAAGCCCCTGGGCACAAAAGCTAAACAAATGCTCGTAGTGTCGCTTAAGCAACGCTTGTTAAAAACCATCCGATTAGTTATCTCCAGTTTGTTTTAAGAATCCTCCTTATATTATCCCTGCGTTTGTGCTCACCCAGATACTGCAAAGGAAATTGGCACAAATAAAGCCCCATCCGTTTTCAAATTACGTAAGTCATTAGACTGAGGTTTACATGTGTGAGTTGTTTAGTCGATTGGTTTAAAATTGTCTTCAATCTCTTCTTTTATATTGTCCTTGAGCTCAGCGGCTGCCAGCGGCTGGCCGTCCTCTTGCAGGGTTACGGTTGGCGTATTCTCGGACTCGGCGGGATAATCCTGGGCCGTCGCCTCCATCTTCATCATCAGCTTGAGCTTCTTCTTTGGGGGGTTCTTCAGGGTTCCCATGCGCTCCTTGACCTTGTACTCCAGGGTGCTGTGCGGGATCCCGTACATGTTCTGAGCCTTGGACACACTCATCTTCCCGCTCATCACCACCGCTATGGCCTCCTCCAGGATCTCGCTGTTGTACTGGCGGTAGCGGCCTCTTTTCTTCCTCGGTTGCTTGGAGTTGGGGTCGCCTTCCACGTCAGAGGTCGAGTACGCCGGCCCGGAACCGGAGTGGTCCAAATCGGAGCTCCAGTAGTCAGCCGCCCCGTCCAACAGGCTCCCCAGACTTCCTCCGCGGCGGTTTTGCTTGGGCAGGATGGCTCTCAGCTTCCGGCTCAGGGTGTTCTCTCCATGGCAGCCTCCTCCGACCCCCATGGCGCCGTAGCCGTACAGATCGGAAGCGTGGGAGTCCCAGGAGAGATCCATGCCCCGAACTTGCGGGATCTTAAGGTCGACAGGAGGCGAGTGGCCCTGATCCCTCTTTCCCTCGTTGTGATGGTGTTGGGCCTTGGAGACCTGATTGTGGTGATGATGGAGGGAACTCTTGTAAGAGAAGGCTCCGTGGTGGTGATTCTCCAGGAATGTTGGCAGGTCTTTGAGGTCACTGAGCGCCCCGCTTAGAGCTCCGCTGGCCTGCTTCAGTTTCAACAGGCTCTCCAGATGGGCCTTGCTCCCCCAGAACGAGGACGAACCCTTCTGGCCGAGCAAGGAGTGGGACTGAGCGTGATTGAGCAAGCCGGCCGACTCCAGGTTAGCCAGTGAGAGAGCGGCGGGCTGGCTCAGGAGGCGGTGCTTCTGGCTGAGGAGCTCTTCCTTGATGCGCAGAGAGCGGGCCAGGGGGGGCTTGAAGGAGTTGGAGTTGACGTAGTTCTCCCTCAGTCCGTCCTGCAAGCTCCTCTGCAGCAGACCGTCCTCCTCCTCCACCTCAGAGAGGGAGTGTTCCACTTTGTAGGAACGCCTGCGTGGAAAAAAAAACACAGGGAACAATTCAGTATCAGTGTCAAGAGTGTTGGGTGACTACTTTGAGACAATCCCAAAAAGCCCCCAAATATAATCAGTGCAAACCCCAAATTATGTGTGAACATCTGAGTGCAAAACAATTCCTGTGATGCCACTTTATTTCACCAGTGCTTGGTAGTGGTGTGCGATACTGCAAAATGTGGTATCGATCTCATATATCCGTCTAGTTTTTACTTTTAAATGCATTTTCATGTGTAACTTGATGCCTGTATTTTGTGGTGACTTTTTTGGAAGGATGTACCAAGTCTTATTTGTACAATATGAGCGTATTTCAATGTTGACAATACGTAGAACGGAGTAACGTCCTGTGTTTGTACTGTAAACAAGAATGTGTGTTTTACGCGTCGTGCGCAAAATAGCACATGAAGTTTTTCTGCGGTTTCAGAAATGTGTTTTTTGTGTTTTCTTTGTGCTGTGTGAGCCTGATTTGAGGTTTGTATTGTTGCTAAACTTTATTAATACTGAAACCATTCCTTGTTTGTACTGTACAATAAGCGTGATTGGCTGAATATCTTTCTTCTCTTTACTTCCAGGTTCAGTTTTTCTGTCATGAAGAGGAGAAAACATCCTTCGGTGGCTTTTTTGTAAAGAGACGGAGAAGCTGTGAGATGCTGGAGGATCTAGTGATGCTGTCAAATACCTTATTATTTTACAAAATAAGAGAAAAGACCTCATAAATGTATTTGCACAAATGTTTGTTAATGTTCAAATTTTCAACTTCTCCTGTTAAAATTTTTCAATCTGTTTGTTCGCATCCAATTTTCTGTTTGTGTTTTTCTTCAGTTTAAAGTGTTTTTCTCTCACATAACATGCAGTAAATTGGAAATAAAACAAGATATTGAAAATTTTAGGTTTTCCAGAAAAAAAATTGGGCCAAAGCGCTTACGCACAGGACATTTTTTGAGCGTTTTAGGGTCAAAATAAGTAAAATAGTATAATGATATCTGATAATGAAGGGCGGATTGATTGAAACTGTTGTTTTTCCAGGCCTGTTAGAGCTTGTTTACTACAGGCAAGTCAAACTTCTTTGATTAATATCCGTCTCCGCTTTGTAAATATGAACTCATGAGCCAAGTGCCTCGAACTGCAACAGCAAATAATCCGATTGCTAAGTAACTATAGCAACAGTAGAAAGGTTTTTTTTTTTTTTTTCTAAATGAACTATCCCTCGGGCTCGTAAGAACAGGAAATAGCTTGTCAAGTCGGCGGATGGCAGGGAGGAGAAGAAACTTGAGGGGAATGCTGTCTCTCCAGTGGAAGGCGTGTGCTGGGAGCTACAGTGCGACTGGCTGCGCGATGTGGGGAGTCCTCAGCAGGAGCTTAAAGACAGATTACCACAGTGGGCGGTCTAGGGCTGGTTGAAAACAATACAGGGTTAATGAGCAGCTTTGGAGTCTCCGCTAATAGTGCTTTCTGTTACAGTAAGCAGCCAGTCATCGGGGAGGCAGTGCCAGACGGTGACGGTGGATGTGAGGATTCAGATACGAGCGTAAGAGGAGGAAATAAAGTCAGGTTGGCCTCCTGGTGAGACGCAGGGATGGATGCTTTATGGTCTTTCACATCAGTGTTTGAGAGCACTTTAACTCAAGAGGGGTAGGAAATCCAGTTATTTAACCGACTCAATAAGAGGGGGGACATTTCTCTGGAAAGAAACGTGTTCATTTTTTTTCTATCCAACTGAGTTTTTCTATTAAATGTAGTGAAGGCAGAATTTTTAAAATGTTAAAAGTTTAGTTTTTACTGGAATAATCCTGCTCAATCATCGTCTCTAGGCCTCTGTATCAAAGACTTATAACACATGGCTATTCTTATTTTATCTAATATTATTATCATTATTATCAAATATTATGTATGTCTGTATGCATGTGTGTATGTACGTGTATTTATATGTGTATGTGTGTATGTGTATGTATATATATATATATATATATATATGTGTGTGTGTGTGTGTGTGTATTTCTGTATGTGTATATATATATGTGTACATTCATGTGTATGAATTTGTATATGTATGTGTATTCATGAATATGTATGGACATGCATGTATGATGAAACTAGAGACATTTATTGAAAATTACCATAACATGTTAATCATATAATCAGGGAAAAGGGGTGGGACTTGATAAGTTTTACTTCTTCCTACTTCTTTTTGAACATGCTATTGTTTGATTTTGTTGTTACATTTATTTTTGTTTTGTTTTTATGTATTTTCTTCATGTTTAAAATAAACCTAAACTGTAAACTGTACTTGTGTGACAGTGTCTGCCCATAGACTGTGTATAGAGCGGACAGCATGGCTTTGAAGCCAAAAAAACCCCGCCTTACTGGAGCTGGATTCAGCCGCCATTGTGCAGTCAGAGTCTGTGCAAGTTCTTTCTGAATTTCTTTTGTATCCCCAATTAAAAACTACTCTCAAACGGCAGCTGTCAACTATCGTAAAACGAAACTTATATCGCGGTTTTTAACGTCCAATAACTAATGAGAAACTAACTTCTCAGAAAAAAAAACACCTGAACACCATGCAGCCAGATGACATCATCATACTACCTTAGTGTAAAGATGAGAGAAACGTTTCTACGAGGTATCGTAATTTTTTAAAGTTTTCCCGGCTCATATCTGGAATACATGGGGAGGCGGGGCTTATGACCTATACTGCAGCCAGACACCAGGGGGCGGGGCTTATGACCTATACTGCAGCCAGACACCAGGGGGCGGGGCTTATGACCTATACTGCAGCCAGACACCAGGGGGCGGGGCATCTGCTGGAGGCTTCAGTTTGAGCTGAACATCATTAGCCCCCTCCCTCACCTCCTTGTTAATAATATTCTGGACTCCGGATGCTTCTAGGCGGAGAGCAGGAGTTTTTATGACCGATGATCAGCCAATCACAGCGCGTCCAGCGAGTGGGAGATGCTACCCGCAACACAGAAGATTCTGTGTCTGCATTCTCATCTCATTTACCTGCAGGAAGTCAGGTATACGGCTCTTGAGTTTCCCTCACCGATGCTGCAGGTGCTCGCAGGGCTGTTTTTTTTACCGTCTATGGTGAGTTTACGAGGCTACGACCATTCGTCATGCTATTCGCTGAGATCAGAGGCAGTGAGCATACACTGAGCCACAGACGAGGAGATGAGTTTGGATGCTGTTTGTAAAACCGAGAAATGAAACCTATCAAAAATTTCTGCATACTTCTCCTTTAAAGACAAAGAAAATCAAACTACATAAAAAGACAATTTTTTATGTATTATACCTATTTTTAGAATTTTAAAAATGACCTGTTCAAAAGTTCTATACTCTGATGGTTGGTCCTGAGAGAAAGTCAAATTATAATTTGTAGAGGAGCTTCAAACTTAAAATGTGGAGAGTCAGGATTGAAAATAATATGATTTTAGGAGTAGGTAAACAGAAATGTTTCTTCTTCACTGAAGGACACAAGAACAACGAAACAAAGGCATTTTTCCAATTTTGTCTTTCAGTACCTTGATATAAGATGTTTTTCTGAGCTTGCATCATGAATGAGGCTCATGTTAAGTCTAATAAAGTTTTACTAAAATCAAGATGTAAACACTTTCTTGGATTTCACTTTTTGCCATGTGAGGTCATAAATAAGCACAGACTCGTGTGTTTGTACTACAGGGGGATGAATCCACCTCCTCCACCTCCTCCACCTCCTCCTGTTGTTAATATTACATGACCTGATCATAAGAAACTCTCCGTAACGCTCGGGGGGCCTCAGGGCCTTTGAGACCCAGGACCCTCAAGGCAAGAGACTCAGACCGGGGGGGGGGTTCAGGCACTGAGCCTAATTTTTCTTTTAACCCCATTGTAGAGGAGACTCCATCATACTGGTTTTATCTCCTGGGTGCTCATGGGAAGTGTGGTTGTTGGAGTACATTTTGTTTTGGATTTTTACTTGTTACAAGCAATTCACACCTCATTTTTGTCTTTAAAAAACCTGGAATAAGACATTTTTATGACCTTGTCTAGTAAATGTGGCTCAAATCAAGAACAGTAAGACAAATTTGACTAAAAATAAGACATAATGACTTGCTTAGATTTCAGTTTTTGCAGTGTTTTGTTTCTCTGTTTAGAAACAGTGTCCAAACTTGTCTCCTCCTCCATGGCTCAGCGTCAGCAGCTGTGCATGCTCACTGCCCCAGACTGTAGCTACACAGACACTGTCACACAAGTACAGAGGCCCAGAGAGGATTCTGCATGCTCTGCCTTTGAATTAAATTAAAATTCACTGTAGCTGAAGAGAAACCTGATCATTAAGTAAGGGTTGTGGCTGAGCATTTCAACATTAAGCATTTGCTGCAAGGGAATGCCATAGTGTTGAAATGTGATGCTCAGAATTTCATCATCCAGCATTTGCCTCCCCTCTAGTTTTGCTTATTACAAGCAAAAATATCTTAAATTGATCCTTTCTAACACATTTTTGAAGTGGCTTTTTACCAGTGTGTTAGTGTGGATAAACAAGAATCTTTTATCTTATCCCATTGGCTGATTTTTTTTTACTTGTTACAAGCAATTGATGCCTCATTTTTGTCTTTAAAAACTTGAAATGAGACATTTTTATGACCTTGTCTAGTAAATGTGGCTCAAATCAAGAATAGTAAGACAAATTTTACTAAAAATAAGACAAAATGACTTGCTTAGATTTCAGTTTTTGCAGTGTGACGATGAGTTACCGGTTCGTCAGTGACCTACAAAGTCACACAATCTCATTCTAGTACGAGCAAAGCGGGACTAAAAAAGTGGCCGACGATTAATCTTTGTAAGTGAAGCGAACACAACTCAAAGAAAGTGCTTTCTGGAACAAAGTAAACGTATCTTTGTATCTCTTGAAGCCTCCGTGACGACGCCTCAGATCAACATCACCGTTAATTGAACGTGATTTGATTCACGAACCTTTGAAAATCTATCTCTGACCTATAGATCAAAAGTGATCCAGAAAACAGCGGCGTGGATTGTATTCCCTCTCAGTGGACGAGCCCCGGGGATGATGGGAACTGATTCAAACATGACTTCAAGGCAGAGAAGAGCTTCATCAATAAATAAACACACTGCAACGCCAAGGATTATCAATATCAGCGCTAACTCGGAGAGGAACGGCGTGAATAGTTAAAGCCTCTGTGATGCCTTTGACACTCGCAGCCATTGAACCCTCACTCAGAGGTTGGGGGGGGGGAAGTTGGATGTGGGAGGGGTGTAAACTAAGAATACCTGGGATGGGAGGTGATGGATTTTTTTCTTAAGAGCTGATCAATGAGGGAGAGAAAAGTCTGATATGAAAGGTGGGAGGCGTTGGTAGGACGCGGTTGCGAACGATGACGGAGGGGATCGAAATGTGCGCTCAAAACGGAGGAGACCAAGCGGGGGCACGGCCCCAACAAGACTCACAAAGTCGATTCTTGGAAAGTCAATGCAACGAGCAACAGTGGGCTGATTTCAAGTCTTTCTGCAACCGATGAAAATAATATTATTGTTATAAAACATGGATGATATGATAATTCACGTGTGGTCATAAGCAAGAGTGAAAGTAGTTTGAAATTCTTGCTGGTACAAAACTTTTGTCTATTGAAGTCCACTTCCACCAGTTTGAAAATTAGAATTGAAAACTTAGGGGGTGGGGGTTAAGTTTTTTTTTTTTTTTTGCCCCTATTAAGTCTATATTTGGAAACAAAAGTCAAAACTTTGAGATAAAAAGTCGAAATTATTATTAAAAAGTCAAAAAAGATAAAATTATTTCACATCATGAGGAAAAAAGTCAAAATTTCTCCACGAAAAGTCAAAAATTTGAGATAAATTATTAATAAAAAAAAAAAAGAAGTTTGGATTTTTGAGAAAAAAGTTGAAATTTTGAGATAAAAGTCTAAATTTTGACTTATGAAATTAATTCGAATTATATATCAACATTTTGACTTGATACGGGTTGATACATCATTTATGTTTAATTTAATTTCTATAGCAGTGGTTCCCAACCTTTTCCACTTCAGGGCCCACTTTTAAATCTCAATAATTTCCCCGGCCCACCTCCAACCCCATTTGTACCTAGGCTGTACAATGCCGTGTTAGAGCTTGATTCGTTACATAGATGTGAAATTTAATAACAAAAAAGAAAAAGGTTACAAAACTCAAAATGGTAATAACTGGTCATAATGATGTAACAGATGCTGACCCCAAAACTTAATAACCATTTGCCCACAATGTAAAAACTTGTTAAATTTTGGGTCAGTAATAACAGTTTTGGGTTACACAACATTTCAGGTTGTATTACATTTCAGGTTTTACCACATTTTTTAAAAATTACATTTCAGGTCTTTGTTAAATTTGGGGTCATGTTATATGTTGGGCTTTAACATACCTTCTTAAAGGACCTTACTTATAAATGAAAGTTTGAATATGTTTAATATCCTTAAAAACATAACTGAGTTATAACAATTTAAACATAATTCTGTATATATGTATCTTCACATAATTACTCTTCATTAAAATTCAGACTATTTTGGAATTAATTTGAAGGCCCACTTGCAATATCTCCACGGCCCACCAGGGGGCCACGGCCCACAGGTTGGGAATCACAGTTCTATAGAATCTTCACCTCAAACAGTAAAGGAGTGTTTTAAATAAATGTTCAGGTTATGAAGCTTCTTTGTCGTCCTTGAGGATCTTTGTTGGATCAAAGAGGTCGAGTAGAGGTTTCTCTTTTTAAGGTTTTTAGAATATGATCACTCTATTTTTAGGCCTCATGCTGAGATTTTGAAACACTAACTAGGGCTGAACGGTTTTAGAAAAAGATCTAATTGCGATTTTTCTGGCAGATACAGCGATTTCAATTCGATTCATGATTTTCTTTAAATCGAACTTTTGTGAAGTTTTCACAATTTACACTAGCATTTATAAACTTGACTGAAAATTGCATCAAACCATTGAAACATCAAAAGCTTTTACTACTGATGCTAAGATAAAAGGTCCATATTTTAATATGAAAAGTGAAAATTTTGAGAAATAAAGACAAAAAGTCAATAATTTCCAGAGTTTAAGAAATCAGTTTAACATTATGTGAAAAAAGTCCAAACTTTCAGACGACAAAAGTCTAAGATAAAAAGTCTACGTTTTGAAATAAGGGCAGTGTTTGAGATAAAAAGTTGAAATTTTGATATAAAAAGTCAAAACTCTAAGATTTAAGTCAAATTATACAAAATTGATACAAAATTATGGGATTTAAGGCCAAAAAAAAAATTAAAAAGGAGATTTTTAGATAAATTGATAACCCTGAGTCTAACACCTGTTCCTATTTCAAAACCAGACTTTTAAATTGTATTTTTGGTTCTAAAAACTGAAGAACAGAAAGAGCTATCTTTGACTCTTAACCATTGACTGTATATAGAATGGACAGCGTGCTTCCGCCTGTCACCGTTCTACGATTTTGAAGCCAAAAAACCCCGTTTCTCTAGCCGCCATTGTGCAGCCAGAGTCTGCGCAGTAGAGAATTTCTGGTGGAGCAGAGTAAAAAAGATAAGTAAAAATATTTATTTCTTCTTCTTCAGAAGGTTTAGTCTCCTTTTGGCTCTTTCCTGAAGTTTCTTATATCCCCGATAAAAACTACTCACGAACGGCAGCTGTCAAAATAAGTTTCAAAACGAAACTTATATTGTGGTTTTTAACGTCCAATAACTAATGAGAAACTAACTTCTCAGAAAAAAAAACACCTGAACACCATGCAGCCAAATGACATCATCATACCACCTTAGTGTAAAGATGAGAGAAACGTTTCTACGAGGTATCGTAATTTTTTAAAGTTTTCCCGGCTCAGTTTGAGCCGAACCTCGTTACATCCACTCATTATACAGTCTATGCTCCTAACTTTTAAAAATGATGTAGTGCAAAATATTCCCAATTGTGTCAAGTTAAATACAATAAAATCAACAAAAATCCCAAGGAAAAAAGGATTTTTCCCAACAGTCTCACTCTCAAAGACAGGTGTGTGTGAAACAACTGACACAACAGATCCTGGGTCAGTCAGGAGAAAAAAAAATCACGATCACGATGTTTGAAATTGCGATGTCGATCAGAAAACGATAAATTGTTCAGCCCTAACACTTCCCCTCACTAATGCTTAGATCTGTTTTGTTGGAGCTTCACTCTGGATTGTTGACACATGTTTTTGCAGTGAAACATGATTTGAGTTTAACATGACGCTGACAAATGTTCCTTCTGTTCGCTGGTTTAACTGCTGCTGTGGTTCTGCTCCACAGCCACCAGTTCACTCTTTTACTCGTCTTCATGAATCTTTGATGAAAATGTTCCTGCTGCTCGTGCACGCTTTCTCCCCGTTCACCACATTTGATCGAGCGTCTTTCGTCAGCTGCTCTGTGGTTGGGCTGAAATTTGTTGTGATGCTATTATGTAGAAAACTGACATGAACATGAACGTAGAAGCATAGAAACAACTCCCTACATCCCAAAAACAAAGCCTCCTGAAGTATCAGACTGGTGGAGCTTTGTGGCGCGGTGCACAAACACAAAGGCAGCGACTGTTTTAACCCCCACTGTTGTTTTAGTCACATGACTGCGCCGCTTTGCTAACAGAGGTCAGTTGAACTAATCCTGTTGTCTTACCCTTTGACCCCAGGCGCAGAGGGGAAGCCGGTTTTGTGGCTGCTCGCGCTGAGGGTCTTCTTGGTGGAGAGGTCCAGGACGCCATCTGAGGAACGAAAAAAAAACACACAAAACAAAAGATTCAATATTACGAGGGTCAAATCTCTTAAAAAAATACATCAAATGGTTAAAGGCTGAAAAAGATAACACAGCTCTGAGTGAGCAGGTCAAGTTTAGTTGACACTTTTGACCTGGTTAACAGCCAGAATGGTCATTTAGACCAGGGGTTCCCAAACTTTTCCGCCTGTGACCCCCAAAATAGCAGCGTTAGGGACTGGTGACCCCCTGCTGTGGTACAACACTAATGGGACAATCCAAAAACAGACAAAAACAAGAAAAACCCTCCTGAGGATACTTAATTTAACTGATAAATAGAAAATTTACAGACTAATGTGCACTTTGCTGAGTTCACGGCATCAAACTTGAACAAAGAAATGTGAAAAACAGATAAAACATTTTCTGTTTGCATCATTTTATCTTTAACCCCAATTTTTGCTTTTATTCTCACAATAATGGATAAAATGTGGAATTGTTCACAGTTTTCAACTTTGGGACACATTCCATGACCCCCTATCAATGTCTCGCAACCCCCCAAAGGGTCCCGACCCCCACTTTGGGAACCACTGATTTAGACAGTTATGAGTTTATTTATGTACAGTTGTGCTAAAACTTTACAAACTCAAGGAGAATGTCTGATTTTTTATCCTTTTCTCAGAGAATCTGAATTATAATCATCTCCTTTTAACCCTCTGATACATGAATTATCAAAGTCAGTGTCTGGATTTTTCCCTTGAGTGTTTTTATTTGTCTTAAGGCATGAAAAATTTTTTTCCATTTTTTTTCTTCAAACATTTGTAACAGAACATTCAACATAAAAAGAGTGAAATTCATGTAAACATAACTATTTTTTTGTGGTAATTTCATGAATAATCTTTTTTTAATGCTTTGCGAAACAATTTTAACCCTTTATCATCCATTTTAACACTGGATAATTTATAGTTATTACGTTTTTTTTACCCTCAAATGTTTGTCTATAACTTTTTAAAATATACATATATATTTGGAAGAAGAATTGAAAACATTTTTTCAGGCCCTAAGAAGAATAAAAGTATCCTGACACATGCTGATATGAATTTCCACCACATGAACCATTGAATTTAGGATTAAATAACTTTTAAATAGGCGTCACTGTAGTGACCACTAAGCACCACAGGGTTTAATCATAATGACAAGAGAAACTTCAAAAATGACCATGATGAAAAGTTTCCATCCTCTGGTGATTTTGTCCTGATAACACGAACACAAGTCAAATAGCTTGTAATCAGTGTGTGTGTATAAAAGCTCAGTGAGTTTCTGAGCTCCTGACAGACACTTGCATCTTTACTCAGTGCTGCACTGACATTTTTGGATTTTGAGTCATGGGGCAAAGCAAAAGAACTGAAAAGGATCTACAGGAAAAGATAAGCCAACTGTATCAAACAGGAAGGGGATATAAAAAACTATCCAAGGAACTGAGGATGCCAATGAGCAGAGTTCAAACTCTAATTAACTCTTTCCCCGCCATTGACGAGCTATCCCGTCATTCCGTGTTTTATTCTTTTTGCAAACATATATATATTTTTAAAAAGTTACAGACAAACATTTGAGGGTGAAAAAGCTTATAAACTATAAATTATTCAATGTTAAAATGGACGAAAGAGAGTTAAAATGTTTCGCAAAGCATCGAAAAAAAAGATAAAACATGAAATTACCAAAAAAAAAAAAAAAAAAAAAAAAAAAAAAAAAAAAAAAAAAAAAAAAAAAAAAAAAAAAAAAAAAAAAAAAAAAAAAAAAAAAAAAAAAAAAAAAAAAAAAAAAAAAAAAAAAAAAAAGAAAAGAAAATAATTTAAAAAAAAAAGTCATATTTACATGAAGTTCCCACTGTTTTATGTTGAATGCTCAGTTACAAATATTAAAAAAAAATGGAAAACTTTTTTTCACACTGCAAAAGCTGAAATTTAAGTAAGTCATTTTATCTTATTTTTAGTAAAAACTGTCTAATTTTTCTTAATTTGAGCCACATTCACCAGACCAGGTCATAAAAATGTCTTATTTCAAGTTTTTTAAGACAAAAATGAGGAGTAAATTGCTTGTAACAAGTTAAAAAAAAAATCTGCCAATGGGATAAGACGAATTCACTTGTAAAGTCTCTTGAAATTAGAAAGATGTCTTAAAACAAGAATCTTTTATCTTATCCCATTGGCTGATTTTTTTTTTACTTGTTACAAGCAATTGATGCCTCATTTTTGTCTTTAAAAAACTTGAAATAAGACTGGACTTATCACTTGAATGTAGCTCATATCAAGAGTAATACGACAATTTTTACTAAAAATAAAACATAATGACTTGCTTAGATTTCAGTTTTTGGAGTGCATGCCTCAAGACAAATAAAATCCTGACACTGACTTTCATAATTCATGCATCAGAGGGTTAATGTAAAGTTCGAGATGGCACAAAATATCTGTCTCATTTAACAAAAATTCACCATCCCCCCTTGACTTATTTTCATAACTCGACTACTGGCTGTTACCTAACGTAAAGTCTGGATTTTGAGTTTAAACCTGCAGAAACTCAGTGTGTTTGTCATTTCTGGGGCTCAACCAATGACTGTCACCGTTCTACGTTTTTGAAGCCAAAAAACCCCGTTTCTCTAGCCGCCATTGTGCAGCCAGAGTCTGCGCAGTAGAGAATTTCCGGTGGAGCAGAGTAAAAAAGAGAAATAAAAATATTTATTTCTTCTTCTTCAGGAGGTTTAGTCTCCTTTTGGCTCTTTCCTGAAGTTTCTTATATCCCCGATAAAAACTACTCACGAACGGCAGCTGTCAACTATCGTAAAACGAAACTTATATCACGGTTTTTAACGTCCAATAACTAATGAGAAACTAACTTCTCAGAAAAAAAAAACACCTGAACACCATGCAGCCAGATGACATCATCATACCACCTAAGCGTAAAGATGAGAGAAACGTTTCTACCAGGTATCGTAATTTTTTAAAGTTTTCCCGGCTCATATCTGGAATACATGGGGAGGCGGGGCTTATGACCTATACTGCAGCCAGACACCAGGGGGCGGGGCATCTGCTGGAGGCTTCAGTTTGAGCCGAACGTCGTTACGTCCACTCATTATACAGTCTATGGGCTCAATCAGCGATTTTTCTCTCTAACACAAACTGTCTCTAGTGAATTTTTCCTCCATATGAAAGTGACGTCTGTTCCTCCTGCTCTGACCACAAGGGAAAAGACTTGAGATGTGGTTCCTGGCTCCGAACAGGAGGACACTGTGTGACACTTCAGCGATGAAGTCTGGGGAATATGCTGGCTTCACGCCGTGTGTGAAGTCTCAGTTTATTTGCGAGTACATCTGTCAGATCAGCTCACACACACACACACACACACACACGCGTCGCTGTGAGAAAGTTTAAAACGAATCATTAGGGATGGATTTCATCTTTTAAAACATGACAAAAAACAAAGGCTTTTCAAAATAAGAGTTTAACGTGATATTGTTTTTTTTAAAATGCAGCCTACATAAACAAATTCATGCGCCAACTGTGTTTCTGTGTGTGTGTTTTTCTGCTGTAATCCCTCAAGTGCACATGACCTCTTGACCTCTCTAACCTACACAGCTCTACACGGGCGCAGGACTCACTAATCTTTCTGGGCTTTTCTCCTTTAATCGCACCAAAAATAAAAAAAAATGGAGTGATATTAATATGAAAAAGAGTCTGTGTGTGACTGTAAAGAATAATGCAGCAGCTTTTATGTGTGAAAATGAAGTTTTCAGGTTGGATTTTGGCTCCAAAATGAACCAATCAGAGGATGTGCTTGAAAATGATATAAAATTTAAAAACAAAGCCTTAAGTGTTTATGTCATGCATGCTTATTTTGTTGTATTAAGGGAAATAATTCACTGTTTTATGGTAATATTAAGGGGAAACAGTTTAATTTGTCAGTAAATATGTAGATTAATGCAGATCAGATCCTGACCTGCACAGTGAAAGTGTTTGTTTATATCCAGTTAATCAGTTTCTATGTTTAATTTAACATGTAAACAGACAAACACGACCAGTTTCCAGTTTGTGGACTCACACGTCTCTGTTTTCTACCATTTTAAACTCTTCACTTTAAAAAAAAAAGTCTGCTTTGGCGACTTATGAAAACGGTGATAACATAACATCTGCTTCACCAGCTGTTCTTAAAGCTCAAACCTGATTGGTTGGTTCACACTCCTGACAGTTACTCTCAATTGTTAAAGTGACCCCAGAGACGAGCTGATCACACGTCACCAAAAAAGTCTGTCACAAGGTCGCTGCACAAGCTGTTAGATGAAATAAAGGATTTTTTTTTTTTTTACAGGAATTGGTTCTCAGGTCCCCGAAAAAAAAACACAAAAAACAAATTATGCCAAGAGAACTAGGGCTCGGTGCTTGGTCCTCTCCTTTTCATCCTGTACCTCCTCCCCCTCGGTCAGATTATCCACCGCCACGGTCTCCATTTCCACTGTTACGCGGATGATATTCAACTGTACATATCCACCAACTCCATTAGTCCTCAGATCCACTCCACCCTCTCCAACTGCCGTTCAGACATGAGCTCCTGGTTACAATCAAACTTCCTCAAACTCAACAGTTCTAAAACCGACATCCTCATTATAGGTCCACGATCCGTCACCTCCACAGACAAAGATTTCCACCTCACCTTCAATAACACCACCCTATCACCCTCTCCCCACTGCCATAACCTCGGAGTAATCTTTGACAGTTCCCTCCACTTCAACCACCACATAAAAACTAAAACTAAAACAGCTTTCCACTGCCTAAAAAATATTGCCCGCCTTCCCCGCAGCTGAATCCCTCATCCACGCCTTCATTACCTCACGCATCGATTACTGTAACAGCATCATCTACGGTTCACCATCCACCCTCCTCAATAAACTTCAGTATACGGGTCAATGACAAAAAGAGGGTCTTAAAACGTATTTTTAAAAAGTTCTTTGAAAGTGGATAAAAACATATTTCTGAGAGAAGGATTATGTTTTCTTAACAGATTTCAGTAGTTGACCAACATTTCAAAGTTTTTAGGTTCATTATTTTTTAGTATTTTTAATTTGAGCACCCAAAAATGTCAGGTGGTGCAACCAAATATATGAAAATATATTTACATGTTCCTGTTATTTTTTCTGTGTGAAATTATTGGCAAGTATCTCTCAAGTGTCTATAGTGACTCATACGTTTTCATTTTGTGTGTTTCATTTCTTTTATTTGTGAATAAGATAAATAATTTGATGTTAAGATAACATTTCACATTATTACATTGGTTGTACCACCTGACATGGAAATTGTTCCAGTCACCAATGAAGTGAAAAAACCTTTTTTATCAGTATTTCAGAGAAATCTACAAACTTTTCCACTTGGTCACAAATGTCATTTGGGCTCCTCTGGCTGATGCAGTTTCCTGTTTCCTGTTTTATTCTCTTCACTTTAAAATAAAAGTCTAATGTTACGGTTGCACCACCCTGACATTTGCAAAGAATGTTTTATTTAAAAAGGTTCAAGCATAAAATAATGCCACTGTATTTTTAATTTCCATTTACAATAACTGACATTCAATTTTTAGAGTTTAATTACTGTGGATACTTGTCAGGACGGTTGCACCACCTGACATTTTGGGGGTTTGAGGAACCAAAACACAAAAAAACACGTTATATTTTAATAGTTTAAAGATGTGTTCAAATAACACAGGTTTCATAGAATAAAGAAATACATGTGATGAAATACTCAATTCATGATGGAAGGAAATATTGCACCTGGACACAAAAAAAGGGACATCACGTCATTGACCCATAACCAGAACTCCGCCGCCCGCCTCCTCACTCACACCCATGAACACATCACCCCCATCCTTTACAACCTGCACTGGCTCCCCATCCCGTATCTCATTAAACTCAAAATACTTCAGGGTTGATTCACAAGGGTTAAAGCTCCTGTGAGGATCTTTCAGTTTGTGTTGATTTTGGCGCCCCCTCCCGACAAATCCACCAGCCGGTCTCATCTCTGATGGTTTAGTTTTGGTTTTTTTTCGACTCCCAAAGATCCCTCAGTCGTAATTTGACCCTGATTCATGTTCAGACAAACAGTCCAGATAGGAGCTTTAAGTTTGTGTGAACCTGTTGAACTCCAGGATTCACTCTGCTCTGTTTTCCTCTTAAGCAGCTAAATGCTCAACCTGCTTTAAAAAGCTAATCGCTAACTTTGTCTGACAGCTGTTTAGAGCCTGAGCTACTTTTAGGTTCTCACACAGTTCGTCCAGTTGAGTCTAATTTATCATTTCAACACCAAATACCTGCAGCTTTTGTTCCCTTTTCTTTTCTTGTGGTTATTTGCTGTGTTGAAAACCTCTGAGGCTTCAGGATCGTCAGGTTTTACCGGAAAGATGCTCTCCTGTAGCTCAGCCCGGCTGCGTCACATTTAAACACAAAGAGTCGACTTTTTTCAGCCTGTTTCAGGGTCATGTAGCTGACTTCAAGAAATCAGAGCTAAAGCTGGAGGCGGCTTCCCAAACCCTGAGAATACAGGCTTCCAAACACCTGAAAAATGAAATGTAAATCAGTGTTTGTGCTGCGACACCTTCCTTCCCCAACACCCTTCCCCCTCACACATGTGCAAGTCTTCCAGTTTTGTTGTCATGGTTTATTTTGTTGCTTATGTGCTGAGGTGTTTTTTCCTAATCCAAAACTCCCCCCCTACAGGAGCCTATTTTGGTATTTGCTTTTTTCCCCTCTTCCTCCCTCTTGTACTCTTTTTCCTTAGACCACTTTCACTCAAAAAATGACAAAAAAAACTTATGAACATTTATGTTTTGCACAGTTAAGTGAATGTTTATGTCTTAATTTAAGTTAAAATTCACATTTTAGGACTTCATATGAGACAGATTCTCCTGACAAATCCAGAAAAATGTCTAATTTTAGGATATAAAAAGACAAAAATGTGGCTAAATTGGCTTTCAAAAAAGTATGTAACAGGTTTCTTGAAATAAGAAAAATGTGCTGAGGTGTGTTTTCCTAGTCCAAAACTCCCCCCCCTACAGGAGCCTATTTTGGTATTTGCTTTTTTCCCCTCTTCTTCCCTCTTGTACTCTTTTTCCTTACTTTATGAAACGAGGCGCTGGCTGTTTCTTTCTGTAAAATTGTTTCCTTATGACATGACCCATATTCACTTGACAAGTGCAGAAAAATGTCCTATTTAAAGATACTAAAAGTCAGAAATGACACTAGAAAAATCTGTAAACAAGATACAAAAATGTCTTTAACTATCTTGAAATAAGACGTTTTTTTTCTGGATTTGTCAGTTAAATGAGGCTCCTATTATATTTCAATAAAAAAAATAAAAACTTGTTAAAAAAAACTTGTAAAATGTGTCTGAATAGTCTTATATGAGTCACATTGTCCTGAAAAGTCTGGAAAATGTTCTATTTCAAGGCACTGAAAAGAATAATTAACACCTAAGCTAATTAAAAACAATCTCCTGATTGGGTTTTTTAAAAAAAATCTTGCCAAACTTCTTGAAACAAGACATTAAGCGTCATTTTTGTCTTTTAATATTTTGAAATGAGACCTTTTTGGGGGAATTTGGGAGAAGATGGCTCATACAAAGACTATTAAGACCACTTTCTCTCAGAAAATGACAAAAAAAACTTGTGAACATTGAATGTTTATGTCTTAATTTAAATTAAAATTCACATTTTAGGACTTCATATGAGACAGATTCTCCTGACAAATCCAGAAAAATGTCTTATTTTAGGATTTCAAAAGACAAAAATGTGGCTAAATTGACTTTCAAAAAAAGTATGTAACAGGTGCCTTGAAATAAGAATAATGTTTTATTTTAAAACACCAAACAAGCAATTTTTACAGCCCCAATCACATATTTTTAATGACATTAACAAGAGATTTAAGGTTTATTTTTGTCTTTTAATATCTTGAATTTCACTTGTCAGGAGAATGTGGCACATATCAAGTCTAATGAGATAACTTGGTAAAATAAAACGAGACAACATTTTTAAGTTTTTGCAAGTTTTTGCAAGTGTTTACATCTTACTTTTGTACCTTCTGATCTTTTTTTATGCACTGAAAAATCAGAAAAAAATTCTTATTCCTGCTATTAAAAGACAAAAATGTGGCAAATAAATCGTAACAATTTTTGGAATTCGGAAAAACTAAGCAAATAATTTTTTAACCCAGATTTCATTTTTTTTTTTTTCAACTTTAAGAAGAAATTTAAGCGTCATTAAACTTTGTAGTATTAGACTTTTTTCTGGCCCTTAAGATAAATATGGCTTTTAGTGAGTCAAATAAGACAAGTTTATATAAAAATAAGACATTAAAATGGCTTAAATCTTAGTTTTTGTAGTTTGTGAAATGAAATCACCACATTCTGCTGTTTTATCTGGATGTTTTATTGATTTTTTGACTAAATCAAACCGTAAAAGTAAAGAGCTCTTTGTGTGTCTCACTCAGATTTCGTTCTCTGGCATCATTTCATTATTTGTACATAAATGTTTTTTTTTTTTTTTTTTTGGTGTAATTTAAAGGAGTGTTTGTGTGCGTGTGAGTGTATGACCCAGCTTTATGGATTACCAGAGGAAATGTAGTGTAAAAGGTGTTTTTCCTCCGTGTGTGTGTGAGAGAGATAATGTGTGAGGAGGATGTAAATGCCTGAATCTTTTTTGTCAAAATCAAGGAGGCTTACAGTAAGCAGATTCCAAAAAGCTGGGATTAGAGTGTGTGAGCGCTCACACTGCGGCTGAGGTTGGAAATAAAAAAATAAAAAAATAAAAAAGAAGACAGAGAAGCGAGCCGTGGCCCGTTGATGGAGCTGGGACCCCCTGCTGCTTCACTTTGATTAAAGGCAGATTGAGCCCTGAGCTACATTTCAGAGATCAGTGCGAGACCGCGGAGCCTCAATCCAGAAGTTGAAGCTTCTGTGATCGGCTCGCGCATCAATCCGGACGTGGTCGACGTGTTTCTGTGAGCGGGAAATGAATCTGTGCAGGAAGTCTGTCCTTTCACAAAGACGAAGTGATGAAACCACCTTTTTCATCACCTCAACTTTCATCACTCCCAAAGAGGAAACTCAACTCTGTTTTATGGTTTAACTCTGAGCTGGCTTTCTTTTCTTATATTTGGGTTTTTCTTACTAAATTTTTAAGTATTTCTTTTTCTCAACAGCCTCCAGAATCAGAAACCAATGAGAAACCTGGATTCAAGCTTCCTGCCTCCATGATATTAAAGACTGTACGAACACTGGACATTAAACTTTTCAATGCCCTTTCTGAAGCCAAAAAGATGTGCAAGAGTAACCTATTGAGCACACAAACTATGCAAAAGTGCCCATTCTGGAGCCACAACATTTGCAAAATGACAAAACAGTGGCTGCCATGAGAGCCAAAATGTGCAAAAATATGGTTTTGGGGGCCAAATTATGCAAGAGTGGCCCCTCGGAAGTCAAAACACGATGTGCAAAAGTGCCCTTCTGGGAGCCAAATAACTTAAATGTTCCCTCTCTAAAGCCAAAAAGATATGCAAATGTACTGTACAAGGGACACCATTTTGCAAGAATGCCCTCTCTAGAGCCAAACCTGTGCAAAAGTACCCTACTGAGGACACAAACTATGCAAAAGTGCCCATTCTAGAGCCAAAACGTGCAAAATTACAGTTTTGAGGGTCAAATTTTGCAAGTATGTCCCCTCTAAGGTAAAAACATAGGAAAAAGTGTCCTTCTGGGAGCCAAATAACTTAAAAGTTCCCTCTCTGGAGCCAAAAAGATGTGCAAATGTACAGTATTAAGGACCATTTAGGCAAGAGTGGTCTCTCTAGAGTCAAAACATGCAAAAGCGCCCAATCTGGAGCCAAAAAACATAAAAGTTCCCTCTCTAGACCAAAAAACATGTGCAAATGTACTGTATCAGGTACTAATTTATGCAAGAAGGCTCCCTCTAGAGCCAAAACATGTGCAAGAGTACACTTTTGAGGACACAAACTATGCAAAAGTGCCCATTCTGGAGCCACAACATGTGCAAAAGTACCTTTTTGGGGGCAAAATTATGCTAGAGTGGGCTTCTTTAGAGCCAAAACATGTGCAAAATTTAGGTTTTGAGGATCAAATTTTGCAAGTATGTCCCCTCTAAAGTAAAAATATAGGAAAAAGTGTCCTACTGGAAGCAAAAAAACGTACAAGTTCCCTCTCTGGAGCCAAAAAGATGTGCAAATGTACAGTATTAAGGACCATTTAGGCAAGAGTGGCCTCTCTAGAGCCAAAACTTGCAAAAGCGCCCAATCTGGAGCAAAAACATTTGCAAAATTACAATTTTCCGACAAAAAAATACAAGAGTGGCCCTCTTTAGAGCCACAATGTCAAAGAATACGGTTTTGGGGGATAAATTATGCAAGAGTGGCTCCCCTCCCCTCTGGGAGCCAAAAAACCTAAAAGTTCCCTCTCAAGACCAAAAAACATGTGCAAATGTACTGTATAAGGTACTAATTTATGCAAGAATGCTCCCTCTAGAGCCAAAACATGTGCAAGACTACCCTATTGAGGACACAAACTATGCAAAAGTGCCCATTCTACAGCCAAAAGTTTTGCAAAATTACCATTTTGGGGGGAATATAACAACACAGTGGCTGTCTTGAGAGCCAAAATGTCCAAAAATATGGTTTTGGAGGCCAAATTACGCAAGAGTGGCCCCTCGGAAGTCAAAACACGTTCTGCAAAAGTGCCCCTATGGGAGCCAAATAACTTAAATGTTCCCTCTCTAGAGCAAAAACATTTGTATGAGTACCATTTTTGGAGACAAATTACTTAAATGTTCCTTCTCTGGAGCCAAAAAGATGTGCAAAAGTACAGTCAAAGGGGCTTAATTATTCAAGAATGCCCCCTCTAGAGCCAAAACACTGTGGAAGGGTACAATTTTCGGGGCAAAATAATACAAGAGTGGTCCTCTTTAGAGCCAAAATGTGGAAAAATACGGTTTTGGGAGCCAAATTATGCAAGAGCGGCTCCTCTAGAGTCAAAACAATTGCAAAAGTTCCCCTCTGGGCGGCACATTATGTTGGTGCACCCTTATTAGATCCAAAACATGCAAAAATACCATTATGGGAAACTAAACTATCCAAAGTGCCACCTCTCAGGAGCCAAAACATGTGCAAAAGTACCATATTGAGCCCCAAATTATGCAAAATTGCTCTATTCTGGAGCCAAAACATTTGCAAAATTACCATTTTGGGGGCAAAATTCTGCTAGAGTGGGCTTCTTTAGAGCCAAAACATGTGCAAAGTTACAGTTTTGAGGGTCAAATTATGCAAGTATGTCCCCTCTAGAGTAAAAACATAGGAAAAAGTGTCCTACTGGGAGCCAAATTATGTTAGTGCGCCCTTGCTGGAGTCAAAACATGTGCAAAAATATGGTTATTGGAAACCAAACTGTCCAAAGTGCCACCTCTCAGGAGCCAAAACATGTGCCAAAGTGCCCTTTCAGAAGTCAAAAGTTTGCATAAGTGCCCTCTTGTTTTAAATATTTGCGTTCCTCACCTTGCTGCGTGGGCTCCGGGTCGTCGGCGGCCTTCTTGACACTGAGGTCGAGCGGCCCGTCCTGGTCGGCCATGAGGAGCTTACTGAGGACAGGATTCTGTGCAGAGGCAACAACCGTCCCTCCAGCTCCGCCCCCGTTGGCGGCTCCCGTACCGTTGCTGCAGGCGGGTGCTGAGGCGGCAGCGGCGGCCGAAGAGGGGCTGAGGCCTGGGGTGGGGGACGGAGAGGAGGAGGCAGACGATGGAGGGGAGCTGGGCGCGGGCAGGGGCCCAGGCGGGGAGCCGGGGGCCTGGGCCAGAGACGCCGCTCTCGGCAGGCTTTGGTCCTTCATGGTGCCGTTGGGCAGGGGCGAGTCGTCCTGAGTAGTTTTTGAGGTATATTCGGCAGCGAACTGGCGGATCATTCGCTGCATGATCTCACGAGCCACTAGAGGAATGTGAGGTTCTGAGAAACTTGGGAGGTCTGCAGAGAAAAACACAAACACAGAGACAAAGAGGTCAGCAGCTGGACTCCAGGAATGATTATCACGTTATTATCTGGTATCATCCTGAAATTTAATCCTGCTGCTGCGCTGAAATAATCCAAAATAACACAGAGGGAGCAGCTAATCCTGCCCGTGGAGCATCACGAGAGCAGCCGTGATATCAGTGTTTAGAGCAGATTACTCAAACCACATCAGAGGTTTTAGCATTTCCTCTTCCTTTTTTATTAAATTTTGGTACAGATTCACTTTGTTAAGACTCTAATTGGTTCGTTTCAAAGACATGGATTTGAGCTTTTGGTAAACAGCAACGGAAAGTCAGACAATTTCTGCTCTGGACATAACCTTGAAACAGTTTTAGTGTTATAGAACTAAAAATGAATGAAAAAAAAAACATGAAAGGTACAAAAAATCTACTTAACCCTGTGGTGCATAGTGTCCACTACAGTTGACACCTATTTAAAAGTTATTCACTCCTGAACTCAATAGTTCATGTGGTGGAAATTCATATTTTTATTCTTTTTAGGGCCTGAAAAAATGTTTTCCAATTTTTTTTCCAAGCATATATATTTAAAAAAAAATTAAAGACAAACATTTGAGTGTGAAAAAGCTTATAAACTTTAAATTATTTGGTGTTAAAATGGATGAAAGAGAGGTTAAATGTTTCGCAAAGCATTAAAAAAGATTATACATGAAATTACCAAATAAAAAAAAAAAAAAAGATTTACATTAAGCTCACACTGTTTTATGTTGAATGCTCAGTTACAAATAATGAAACAAGGAAAATTTATTTTCATGCCTGAAGACAAATAAAAACACTCAAGGGAAAAATCCTGACACTGATTTCATAATTTACGCATCAGAGGGTTAAAGCGTTATTAGCTCATTAGGAGACACAAAACCTCTCAATTCTACAAAAATATGACTTGGAATAAGTTTTCCCAGCTATTCTCAAGATCTCTCTTATCTAGTAAAAAAATGTTTTATTTCAAAATATCCTTCCAAGGGAGTTTTTGCTTTTTGGAAATTCATTATGGTGACATTTTTGGCCCATTTAATTGAATGGAGAATGAATAAACAGAGCCATAGGCTGTCCCAAGCTTTTAGTATAGGTGTGGTTTTCAGTACAGTCACAGAAACTTTCTCTGAAAAACTCCTGCTTGTTGTTTGAAAGTGAAAAATGCAAAAATTTTCAAAAGGTTTGGCTTCTCTGTTTATAACCAGTGTCCAAACTCCGTGGCTCAGTGTCAGCAGCTGCGCATGCTCACTGCCCCCGAGCTGTTAATAAATAAATTAGGGTAAATAAGTAAATAAGGGTCAGCCAATGCGTGCACTGCAAAAAAGGGAGTCTGATTATAAGATAAAAACACTAAATTTGATGGAAAAATAACTTAAAACTAGTGAAATGATCTCTCCATGCAGCGAGATGATTTCACTTGACTAGAAATCTTGAAATCAGACTGATAAATCTAAAAACAAGATAAGTATTCTCAGATCTTAAAACAAGAAGAAAATGCTCATTTTTAGATTGAAATGCTTGAAAACAAACTTCCTGAAGAATAATTTGAAGTGAAATATTCTGAATATGAGCAGAATCTAATTTCATGCTTCTTATATTCTTAATTTTAGCAAATGGAATGAAAAATATCACTTTTTTAAAGTCAAAACTACTTAATTCATGATTTAAGTGCTCTCTAATTAAAGGTTAAACCAGAGTCTTAAAACCTGTCCTTGATTTAAAAACATAAATCCTCACTTTTTCTACAGAAATTTAAACAGCAAATGAGAACTTTGTGGTTTTACTTGTATGCCATGTTTTACACTTTTTGAGTTTGGGTTTGTAAAATTCTTAGCTGTTTGCAAATCAATTATCAAACTGATTTTCACTTAATTAATGTTGAAAATGCATCAAACGTGCAACAAGTCCCAGCAGAGCCTGTTCAAACCATAGACTGTATAATGAGTGGACGTAACGACGTTCGGCTCAAACTGAAGCCTCCAGCAGATGCCCCGCCCCCTGGTGTCTGGCTGCAGTATAGGTCATAAGCCCCGCCTCCCCATGTATTCCAGATATGAGCCGGGAAAACTTTAAAAAATTACGATACCTCGTAGAAACGTTTCTCTCATCTTTACTCTAAGGTAGTATGACGATGTCATCTGGCTGCATGGTGTTCAGGTGTTTTTTTTTCTGAGAAGTTAGTTTCTCATTAGTTATTGGACGTTAAAAACCGCGATATAAGTTTCATTTCACGATAGTTGACAGCTGCCGTTCATGAGTAGTTTTTACCGGGGATATAAGAAACTTCGGGAAAGAGCCAAAAGGAGACTAAACCTTCTGAAGAAGAAGAAATAAATATTTTTATTTCTCTTTTTCACTTGGCTCCACCGGAAATTCTCTACTGCGCAGACTCTGGCTGCACAATGGCGGCTAGAGAAACAGGGTTTTTTGGCTTCAAAATTGTAGAACAGTGACAGGCGGAAGCACGCTGTCCATTCTATATACAGTCATTGATTCATGAAGACAAACTTTCCATCACCCCCTGCTGTGATAAAACAAACCCTCATCACACACCAGTCAACGATCTCATTGCTTAATTCACTGGCAGCGAAACGAGTGACGACACTTTTGTTAATAATGCATTAATCTGGCGTTGTCCCAGATAAGTCAGCTGCACTTATCTCCGCACAGGCAGCAGCAGCAGCAGCCGTATCGTTTGGACTCGATCATGCACGTCGACCAGTCCCAGCTCAAATCCTTCAAACAATGCATCAGACCTAAAATCTAATCCTGCTGCTATGCTGCAATAATCCAAAAATCATACAGAATCTGCTTAATCCGGCCTAATGAGGAGGGTCAGGGTATGCAAAGGAAAAGAGCAGCAGGTGCATTTTCCCAGCATGCATTCGAGGGCTGAAAGATTTATCGCTTTCTGATCGAAATCGCAATTTCAAACATTGTGATCATGTGATTGTCAAAGCTGTGATTTTATTTTTTAGACCCAGGATCTGTTATATCAGCTGTTTCACACACACCTGTCTTTGAGTGTAAAACTGTTGGGAAAAATCCTCTTTTCTTTGGGATTGATGAATTTTGTTTGTAATTTTTTTTTAATCTTATTTTATTTAACTTGACACAATTAAGAATATTTTGAACTACTTAATTTTTACAGTTAAAGTCAAAGATAGCTCTTTTTGTTCTTCAGTTTTTAGAACTAAAAATACAATTTTAAAAGTCTGGTTTTGAAATAGGAACAGGTGTTAGACTCAGGGTTATCAATTTATCTAAAAATCTTCTTTTTAATTATTTTTTGCCTTTAATCCGATAATTTTGTATTAATTTCGTATAATTTTCACTTTAATCTTAGAGTTTTGACTTTTTATATCAAAATTTCAACTTTTTATCTCTAACACTGCCTTTATTTCAAAACGTAGACATTTTATCTTCGACTTTTGTCATTATAAAATTTTCAAGGATTCAAGGATTCAAGGAGTTTTATTTGTCATTCAACCCATGTAAAACATGGGTGGGACGAAATTAGGTTACCCTGGGCCCGGAGCAAGCACAATCGTAGAAATGAGAATAAATAAATATATACGATAAAAAAGAGAATACAAGAAGAACAGAATCGACTAGCCTTTGTAACAAATAGACAGAATAAAATAATAAACTGTGCAAAAATTGCAGTCAACATTTTGACCTTAATTGAGAAATTTTATTTTTTAATTTTTATTTTTTGACATAATGTTAAATTGATTTCTTAAACTCTGGACATGATTGACTTTTTGTCTTTATTTCTCAAAATTGTCACTTTTCATATTAAAATATGGACCTTTTATCTTACCATCAGTAGTAAAAGCTTTTGATGTTTCAATGGTTTGATGTAATTTTCTGTCAAGTTTGTAAATGTTACTGTAAATTGTGAAAACTTCACTAAAGTTTGATTTAAAGAAAATCATGAATCAAATTGAGAATCGCTATATCTGCCAGAAAAATCGCAATTAGATCTTTTTGTAAAACCATTCAGCCCTACTTTCTGATGGCAATTTCAGACATGATGATCATATGATCACCAAAGCTGTGATTTTTTTAAACATTATTTGAAAAAGTTAAGAGACAAAAATGTTTTGTTTTTGTTCTTCAGCCGTTATGACAAAAAATGGTTAAGAAGTCCAGTTTATGAATAACAAGAATTGTATTTAAAGTCCAGACTCAGTGGAGGTGTTAGATTCAGGGTTTTGAGAAAAGTCAAAATTCATCTAATATCAACATATTTGCAATATTTGCCTTTTATGTAATAACTTTGTCTTTCTGTCTCATAATTCCGACTTTTTATCTCCAACATTTTCAAAATGTTTATATTTCATTTTTTAAAAATCTGGCTTTTTATCACAGACTATTCTTTATCTGAAATTTTTTTACCTTTTATGTGAAATTTCACACTTTTTTGGCATAATATTATTGTGCTTTCTCAAAATTGTGACTTCTTATCTTAAAATATTGACCTTTATCTACAAGTTAGAAACAATTCTTACCTTCCGTTTTCATCCTTGCATTAGAGTAATGTTGATGTTTCGATGGTTTGATGTGATTTTCTGCCAAGTCTGTAAATGTTTCTGTGCACTGTGAAAACTTCACTGAAGCTCGATCTGAAGAAAAATGTGAATCGAATTGAATAGAAATCTCAATATCTGCCAGAAAAATCACAATTAGATTTTTTTCTGAAATCGTTCAGCCCTAATGCATTCTGCTTTTGGAGAAATTATCTCTGGTTTGTTAGCTCCTTATTACATAAGTATAGATAACTAAGAGTTAGAAAGTGAATGTGTGAATCAAACTACGGATGACTTGAGCTTCATGTGAAGGTTTGAACTTTTGATTCTTTGTTGGCGAACAGCCTGAAGCTCTTCAAGGATCCCAGACTTATACGGGCGACATCTTGATCTCTTCTAAAGTTTTGTGCTTTATGTCGGAGTTTCTCCTTCTTCTTCTTCTACTAGTTGAACTCTTTCTTTATTTCTACGCTGCTTTTCAGAGGCCTTGACTTTGGAGCTCAGCATTTCCAACACGGTGTCAGACGATGAGCAGCTTCAAAACTCTGTATCAGAACAACTTCCTTTTCTGGTTTTGTTGTGATGGTTTTAGGGTTTCCTCCGGTGCTTTAAGAGCCTGGGGGGCCACCAGGCTTTTCTTGCCCCCCACCAGTCTAAGCGTCACTTGTTTATTTATTTTAAATAGGTCAAAGATAGCTCTTTTTGTTCTTCAGTTTTTAAAACTAAAAATACAATTTAAAAAGTCCTGTTTAGAAATAAGAAGAATAGATGTTAGACTCTGGGATTTGATAAAAGTCAAAGTTCAACTAATTATCTAAAAATCTTTCTTTAAATTGTTTTTTCCTTTTATTCCATAATTTTGTATTTATTTTGTATAATTTTGACTTTAATCTTAGAGTTTTGACTTTTTATATCAAAATTTCAACTTTTTATCTCAAACATTGCCTTTGTTTCAACACGTAGACTTTTTATCTTCGACTTTTGTCGTCTTAAAATTTTGACCTTAAATGAGAAAGTTTGGACTTTTTTCAAATAATGTTAAATTGATTTCTTAAACCCTGGAAGTTTATTTACTTTTGTCTTAGAATTTTGTCTTTATTTCTCAAAATGTCCACTTTTCATATTAAAATATTGACCTTTTATCTCAGTCGCAAACTATTCTTACCTTCAGTTTTCATTTTCATCCTCACATTAGAGTAAAAGCTTTTAATGTTTCAATGGTTTGATGTAATTTTCTGTCAAGTTTGTAAATGTTACTGTACATTGTGAAAATTTCACTAAAGCTTGATTTAAAGAAAATCGTGAATCGGATTGAAATCACTACATCTGTCAGAAAAATTGTGATTAGATCTTTTTCTAAAAGCGTTCAGCTCTACTGTGCACAAACATACGCTTTATATTTGGTCAGATAATAACAGAAACTTTATAAAATTCAAAGCAAACACTTTGCACACACTATCTAAGACGTATTCTTTGTTGTTGGTGCTGCTCTGGAAGATTAAATGTCATTTAATTCACTTCAAATGCAGCAGTATTGATTCAAAAGGCTCCAAGTGTTGAGGTTTATGAAAGCGCCGAGCTGCAGCAGAGCTTCCTCTCTCAGGGATGATTCAGAATTCTTCAACTCCTCAAGGAAATGTTTATCAAAAAAAAGCTGGAAAACCACTTTGTTGGATGCGTGCACTAAAGCCAGGCTCTTCATGTGGCTTTGTTGCAGTTGTGTAACTTTTCACCAGCCTGCAGCGTTACACAACGTTTCCTCCACACAGAGGTTTTCCCTCCCAAAGTGGCAGCTCCTGTCGAAAAAGGAGCCGCGTAATGAGGCCGCGTTAAACCTATTTCCTGGGTTTCTTAACATTTCAGGCCTGTGTGAGTGCAGCCGAGCGGGCGAAAGGCCGCGCGCCGCCGTAACCGCTCGCTAACGCAGTGAATCTGTTAATTGCTCTTGGGTCTCTGACAGAACACAGATTTACAGGACGCAGTTTAATCTGTGTTATTGCTATGTCAACAACATCATTCTGGTGGCAGGGATTACGACGTGAGATGCTTAGGTGGAGCAAAGAAGTCAAATAACATTAACAAAGGATTAAAGCCTCGATTGCAAACAACAAATGGCAACAACACCTGCGCACACGCTGTGGCTCCAGTCACAGTTTTCTAATACAAACTTTCAGGTTTGACGTTTATAATGAAGCTGAATGCATTGAACTGCATCTCTAATAACCATGTAACACCTGACCCATTAAAACGTAATCAGAGAATTCCATTTTTTTTTGTAACTGAGATGTTAATTAAGCCAAAATAAACAAAATAATAATGCTTTATCATTTCACATTGGACACAATGGGCAGCTTTGCCAGCTATTTAAGTAAATATGGGTTCATTTCATGCAGAAATCACTTTTTTTTTTCTTCAAAAAGAGCAGCTGTTTAGATGTTACTCTTCCTGCAACTTCTTAAAAACCAGCAAATAACTTTCCTGAAAATATGTGAGTTAATGATTTTATGAGATTTTGAAAAACTTCAGTCAACTGTAGTGATATGACAATCCTCAGAGTGGTAGAAGACATTTTTAAAAATATTTTAAACAGTTTTTCTATTTTCAAATTTCATTGTAATTACATAATTTCACAAACTTTCTTTTTATTCCTTTGAATTTCCCCCGTATTTCATGATAACTGAGTTAAAATAAGCGTGTAAATTCTTTAACATGATACACTGCAAAAACGTAAATCTAAACAAGTCATTATGTCTTATTTGTAGTAAAAAATTGTCTTATTTTTCTTAATTTTAGCCACATTCACCAGACCAGGTCATAAAAATGTCTTATTTCAAGTTTTTTTAAGACAAAACTGAGGTCTAAATTGCTTGTAGCAAGTAAAAAAAAAACTGCCAATGGGATAAGATAAAAGATTCTTGTTTTAAGACATCTTTTTAATTTCAAGAAACTTCCCGGGCGAATTCATCTTATCCCATTGGCAGATTTTTTTGACTTGTTACAAGCAATTTACACCTCATTTTGTCTTAAAAAAACTTGGAATAAGACATTTTTCTGACCTGGTCTGGTGAATGTGGCTTGAATTAAAACAATAAGACATTTTTTGCTACAAATAAGACATAATGACTTGCTTACATTTCCGTTTTTGCAGTGTAGGAGCCAAAACATGCTTAAAAAAACAGTTAAATTCATATAAAATAAAAGAAATACCTGAAATAAACCTGTTATAAAGGTCTGAAAGAAGAAGACGGAACCTGTTATGGCTCTTTAAGTCAGCTAATAAACAAATACTCTTCTGCTTGAGGTTATTAATGATTTAAAACTTTTGTCATGTTTTTTTTAAAACAGCTGATTAAACCGTGACAGATCTGACATGTTTCAGTTGTCAAAGAGTAGCACACGGGTTTCAGATGAGACTAGAATGAGCATCATGTGTGTTAAGAACAGGAACTTTTGTAGGAAGTGTGTGTGTGAGTGTGTGTTTTAAAGCACACACACACAGCTGTGTGGTATGTAGGGCTGTTCAT
This sequence comes from Thalassoma bifasciatum, assembly GCA_008086565.1. Taxonomy (NCBI): domain Eukaryota; kingdom Metazoa; phylum Chordata; class Actinopteri; order Labriformes; family Labridae; genus Thalassoma; species Thalassoma bifasciatum. The sequence continues at coordinate 52,547 of RPOG01001356.1, read as the reverse complement.
CCACGTTGCATAATGGCACATTCCTGAGCCTGACTCCTGCGCGCTTGTTTTAACTGCGCTCATGTTCCTGACCGAGTGCTGACAGCTTTGTTACTGTATTAACGCCCGTGTTTGAGCGTCTGCCTCTCTGACTGTTTGTCTTTCTATAAACGGCAGCTCCACAGGCAGCTCGGCCTGTGTGAGTAAAGCTGGATTGATTGGGGCCGAGCATTGATTGGACAGACATCTGCTTCCTCCCTCCCGCCCTCTCGGAAAAAAAAAAAAAAAAAAAACACCACGAGCCCCCCGTCTCGAAGCTTGAAGCTGCTCTGACACTGAAGAGCTGCCTCTGCCTCAGGACAGAACACGATACTCGCCCAGTTTGGAGGGAATTATCACAGCTCAGCAAATCCTCTGACTTTGAATAGGTGCTGATTTAAGCCCCTGCACTGACGCTGACGGTGCATGTGGAAACAAGCGCATGAATTAAAGTCAGAGCTGCACCCAATCATACATTATACATACATCACACCATCACTGAGACATCTTCAGTCCACTCTTAAGTTTAATGAGCTCTTAATGTCTGTACACTGTCCGGCAATCCAGGCACACCTCAAAATTTTGGGGCCCTGATCGCCGCCACAGTGCAAAAACTCAAAATTCAGTTGTCATTGCACTAAACAAGGCATATATTTGTTTTGAAAAATATCTCCTTTTAGCTGTAATTTGATTTGTTCAATGCAAGGTTGTGTTTATGGGTCAATGACTAACGTCCCTTTTTTGTGTCCGAGTGCAATATTTCCTTCCATCATGAATTGAGTATTTCATCACATGTATTTCTTTATTCTATGAAACCTGTGTTATTTGAACACATCTTTAAACTATTAAAATATAACATGTTTTTTTGTGTTTTGGTTCCTCAAACCCCCAAAATGTCAGGTGGTGCAACCGTCCTGACAAGTATCCACAGTAATTAAACTCTAAAAATTGAATGTCAGTTATTGTAAATGGAAATTAAAAATACAGTGGCATTATTTTATGCTTGAACCTTTTTAAATGAAACATTCTTTGCGAATAAAAAGAATTTTAAAGCTGTTGAGAAATTTTAAAAACTTTTGTCCCGTAATTTTCACCTTGTCAAATGTCAGGGTGGTGCAACCGTAACATTAGACTTTTATTTTAAAGTGGAGAGAATAAAACAGGAAACAGGAAACTGCATCAGCCAGAGGAGCCCAAATGACATTTGTGACCAAGTGGAAAAGTTTGTAGATTTCTCTGAAATACTGATAAAAAAGGTTTTTTCACTTCATTGGTGACTGGAACAATTTCCATGTCAGGTGGTACAACCAATGTAATAATGTGAAATGTTATTTTAACATCAAATTATTTATCTTTTTCACAAATAAAACAAATGAAACACACAAAATGAAAATGTATGAGTCACTACAGACACTTGAGAGATACTTGCCAATAATTTCAAACAGAAAAAATAACAGAAACATATAAATATATTTTCATATATTTGGTTGCGCCACCTGACATTTTTGGGTGCTCAAATTAAAAATACTAAAAAATAATGAACATAAAAACTTTGATTTGTTGGTCAACTACTGAAATCTGTTAGAAAACATAATTCTTCTCTCAGAAATGTGTTTTTTATCCACTTTCAAAGAACTTTTTAAACATACGTTTTTAGACCCTCTTTTTGTCATTGACCCACCTATATTCATATCATATATATTATCCTCATTATAAAATGTGTGCTATACCAAGACAAACCACACTAAACCGCCTCGTGGAAACAGGGCTGTTAAGGACCTTGGTGAACGGTCCCATACAGAGCACAAATCTCCCTCCTGGTGTCTGAGTTTGAGAGTCTCTTTTACATTTTTGACATTCTCTGCAGTTCGAATCATAAGGAGACCAAGGATCGATCCCTGAGGGACGCCGAACGGAACTTTGTCAGAGTTTAAAATCTGGAACAAAGACGTTCATACCCTGCAGGTAGACCCTAAATTGGTTAAAATCTGGGCCAGGGAGGCCGACCCATTTTTCCGACCTGTGGCATCATTACTTTAAGAGGCCGTGAGGGAAACTCGACAAGGTTACTGTAGACGGGGGTTTGAGGTAGAGCTGAGACGAGATGATAGGGCCGGGTGGCTGGGGACTTTCAAAATAAGAGGTTAGAGTACACCTGTGCACCTGTATGACAGTCACAAGAGCTGAATGTAGATCAGAAAATATAAACACAACTAAAGAGCTGAAGACAAGTTCCAAGGTACAACTAGTGTTAAATTTGTTCGATTTGGAGCTTTAAATGTTGAGAGATGAAACTAAAGCTGCAACTATAATGGCTTCACGCAAACTTATCGCAACCAATGGGAGCAGATCACACTTAGATCATCTTGCCACAGTTTTTTGCCTCCTCACTTAGAAAACAATGTCAGTGGTTCAAAGTTTGTCTTTTTATTTTTAGTCTCATCATGCCACAACCTGAAAACAAAGACATAACTTAAGAATAATTTGTTTCTTAAAGTCATCTTGCAACAGTCATCTAAGTATGAAAGTAAAGTCAACTCAACTACAACAAAACTTTCAGCTACTAGGTGCAGGACCAAAGATTTCAAGATATCTTTATCTTTAAATATGAACAGATTTGACAAAGTTTTGGAATTCTAAACCTTGAGAAAGTTTGATTTGCTTCTCATGTGCAACACCTCATTCACACATGAAATGCTTTTATTTATATCCTTTGTCTTTAATTTTAAGGCATTTAGCTATTCATTGCACTAAATACATAAACAAAGCTCCCTAACACCTATTAACACTATTTATTATACTCAATATTTAACTTTGATATTTCGAACTGCAAGAAGTTGATGAAAGTTTTGAAATGAAATTAACTTGATGTTTTATTGAAACCTGTTATTTCTATTATCATTTCTTTCTAGTTATGCTTTTGTTTATTCTTTGAGACATTTATCTCCTTGTTTGTATCGTTCCTTTTATTGTATATTTGACTAACTGTCAGGAAACTGCTTATTTCCTTGAAAAATGCAAATTTACAAAAAAGAAAGTTTGATTTGGCGTCCCTCAGGGCTCAACCCTGGGTCCCCTTTTGATCCAACCTGAACAGAGCTGCTTGTATAGGTTTATCAAAGTTGTTTTCTGAACTCATTAGCAGCATTTCAAACTCAAATGATGGAGATAAATATATGTATGGTGAACATTTGGGAGAGTGGAATATTGTGTTGTGAAGAAAGCAGACAAAAACAGGAGCATTTTTCAACCTTTCAAGCCTCAAAAACTCTCTCGAACCAAAATGAAAAGTCCAGTACCCGTCGTCGTCACGATGTTCCTGAAAATGAGAGCTCAAACAGCTGATCGTGATGTTTGGTGAGCTACCTTTTCTGTGGAACACAGCATTGAGGAAGTCTTGAGCCTGTCTCTCCAGCCGGCTGATCCGAGACTGCTCCTGTTTGAAGTCTTCACACTCCGACAGCACCTGGCTGCCTCCACCGTTCTCTACGCCGTGATCCTGCACACACACACACACACAAACACAAGCAGAGAAACAGTCAAACATCTCCCTCTCATTCCACTTATACCTACTGTCCACTGGTGGATGTGCATGTTTGTATTCTGTAGCTGCAGGCCTGAAATTGGTGGATTGTGCTCGGAGGAAATTGATGCGTGTAATGATTTTCTGCAGTCGAAGAAGGGGTGCAAAATGGTCAAATCAAAACAACAATCTCAGTCCTGCTCTGTGGTCTGATTGGTTTATCTGAGAGAGAATAAGAGCTAGATAAACATGCCTTTTTTTTTTTTTAAATATCCACATTCATAACTGTACGACAGTGAAAAAACACCAGTGTTATTCTCTGCCTGACTCGTGCCGCACACATTCAACAAAGGGTTCCCCCTCTTTTCCTGCAAACTGCAAACTGCTTTTCACTTTTAACATTTGCAAATCTTCAAACTGTGCACATGCTCTGAAGAAGTGTACAGAAGCTGCTACAAAGAGTACGGGCAAAAAATGAGACCAGATTTTTCAGGAACTCTGATAACAAGTGCATTTTTTTCTCACTCAGGAGCTCTTTTTTACTGCTTTTGTTAAATGCCACTGCTTATGCTCCAAATTGGATTCAACCAGGGTTATTATGAGAAAGTGCTGAAAGTGTAAGTTTGTAGCGGCTACATTTACTGCTACTAACAGCCTGGTGCTCTGAGACGTGTCTGTAATGTTACTAACTCCTGGTTGTGTCCTACCAGTGCTCATCTACCAACTCCAACCTCACCAAGCAGAGCAAACGTAACCTGGCTCTTCATTTTATTGATAGACTCTCAGGTTTGAACAGATCACTGCAGAATAACTGCTGCATGTGGACAGGAATCAACATTAGCACAAACACATTAGCCCCTGTTTTAGCCTTTAGCTTGTATTGTAGCTTTTAGCTTGTGTTTTTAGCCTTTAGCATATATCTTGGCCTTCATCCCATGATAAAGCCTCCAGCCTGTGGTTAAGGTTTTGGGCCAAGTTTAAGCCTTAAGCCCATGTTTTGGCGCAAGTTTTAGTAGTTTTCTTGCGTTTTAGTCTCTTAGGCCATGTGTTAGCTTTTAGCTCAAGTTTAAGACTTAAGATCCTGTTTTAGCATTTATCTTGTGTTATTGGCCTTAAGCACATGTTTTAGCCCTAAGCCTGTGTTTAAGATTTCTGGCCCTGCATTTGTGTTCAGCTCAATTTTAAGTTTTTAGCTTGTTTTTTAGCCTTTAGCCCATGTTTGAGCCTCAGGTATTTTTTTAGTTTCAAAGGTCCTGTCACAGAATTTTGCTAGTGCTTTAGCCTTTATCCCATTTTCAATTCTTTAACTTTTCTTTTTGCTTTACGCTCATGTTTTAACTTAACAGCTTGTGTTTCTAGCCCTTAGGTCTTTTAGCCCTTTGTTGTTGTTTTAGCCCTTAGCACTTGTATTAGCTCTAAGCCTGTGTTTAAGATTTTAGGCCCTGTGTTTGCGTTTAGCTCAATTTTAAGTTTTTAGCTTGTATCTAAGCCTTGAGTCCATAGTATATCATTCACTAATTTTTTTAGCTTCACGGTCCTGTCATAGAGTGCTTTAGCCTTTAGCCCATATTTGATTATTTAGCTTTCGTTTTAGCGTTACGCTCATATTTTAACTTAACAGCTTGTGTTTCTAGCCCTTAGCTCTTGTTTTAGCCTTAAGCCTGTGTATAAGATTTTAGGCACTGTGTTTGCGTTCAGCACAATTTTAAGTTTTTAGCTTGTGTTTTAGCCTTCAACCCATGTTTTAGCTTTTAGCTCTTGTTTAAGTAGTTTGCTTTTGTTTTAGCCTCTAACTTGTCTTTCAGCCTTTACCTTGTTTCAGTTCTCAGGCCATGTGTCATTCTTGAGCTCAAGTGTTAGGTGTTAGCTCAAGTTTTAGCCTTTAGGTCCTGTTTTAGCCTTTAGCTTGTGTATTAGCCTTTAGTACAATTTTTTAGCTTTCATCCCATGTTTTAGTTTTTAGCTTGTGTTTAAGATTTTAGGCCGTGCAATAGCCTTTAGCCCATGTTTTAGCTTTAAGCACGCGTTTTAGCCTTAGCCTGTGTTTTAGTTTTGAGCCCATGTCTTGTATTTATAAATAACCTCTTGTAGTAAGAACGATCTCATTAAAATTTGGGATTATGATCAGGTAAAGATGTAGATATCAGACTTTTGAAGATTACCCAGAAAGTCCTCACTGTCCCTTTAAAAAAACGTCTGAACAGGAAGAAGCAGAAACAGGAAGCTCAGCTCTTCACCGAGGCGTCAGAGGAGGGTCTTACTCAGGCTGACAGCCAATCAATGGCCTTCCTCAGAGCGCCCGAACGGCTGAACCTGATGAGGACTGGGGTCTGCCAATTAGAGATTAGAATGAAAGAAGCAGCGTCTGAGTGAAGAGGTGGATTCAGGCTCTGAATGAGGCGGATTAACGCTGATGTTGGTGTTGTTGTAATGAGCGTGATGCCATTGTCTTTACAGCACTAAACAGGGACTCTGAGTGTGTGTGTGTGTGTGTGTGTGTTAAAGAAAAGAGATGAAGCAACAAACGGAGATGAGAGCCTGTTTTTGAGGCTTTCACTATTCCGCCCGCTCTCTTTATTTTAACCCCCCCCCCACCCTCCGTTGGCTCGATCTGCTGGCAGTTTGCGTGGCTTCAGATCAATGAATCAATGGTTCCCGCCCACTGAAGCTCCTCTGGCATTTCACAAACAAGCAGAGGGTAATAACAGGGAGACGGAGAGAGCTTTCAAGCCCTAAAGGATGAATAAAAGATGAAAATTGTTGAGGGAGAAGCTGAATATAATTAAGCCTGCTACAAATTTAGTCTTATTATAATTTGCACGCTGACATAATTATTGACCAGTCAGACAATCCTGCTCTCTCTCTCTCTCTCTNGACTGGGGTCTGCCAATTAGAGATTAGAATGAAAGAAGCAGCGTCTGAGTGAAGAGGTGGATTCAGGCTCTGAATGAGGCGGATTAACGCTGATGTTGGTGTTGTTGTAATGAGCGTGATGCCATTGTCTTTACAGCACTAAACAGGGACTCTGAGTGTGTGTGTGTGTGTGTGTGTGTTAAAGAAAAGAGATGAAGCAACAAACGGAGATGAGAGCCTGTTTTTGAGGCTTTCACTATTCCGCCCGCTCTCTTTATTTTAACCCCCCCCCCCACCCTCCGTTGGCTCGATCTGCTGGCAGTTTGCGTGGCTTCAGATCAATGAATCAATGGTTCCCGCCCACTGAAGCTCCTCACCGTAAAGTGTTTGTTCGTCTCCCATTATTGTCCCTCTGCCTCTCTCGAAAGTTCGGGATTTCCTACTTATTTTCTACTTTTAACAACTCCCTCTTCGACTTATATTTTAAGCCTGCTACAAATTTAGTCTTATTATAATTTGCACGCTGACATAATTATTGACCAGTCAGACAATCCTGCTCTCTCTCTCTCTCTCTGTCAGATTGATTTTACACAGCTGATTGATTTGGATTCTTTTTTGTTTGATTTCTCTGAATCTTTTCTGCAATTACAGTGTTGTGCGTTTGTGAAAGCATAATTCCGGCTTTTTAGTGGGTTGACCAAACATCCTTTTTGTTGGTAAACTTCCGTCCAGGAAGATTCTACAAAATTCCCTAGAATACCTGTTACGGCCGCCACCGTGCTCCTCCCTGCAGGGGTACTCTCACCATATTTGGAAGTCTTGTGAGAGTGGGAGTGAATGGGAGTGACGGGTGGATGAGAGCATCGGTGTAGGGGTATGAATCTTGCTTGAGGTGCGAGAGGTCCCGGATTTATATCCCGGACGAGCCCCCATTGTGTTACAACCTGGATCTGAGGGTAAAGGGAAGTAACATAACAGTCCCGTTTACGTTGGAAAACTAAATTATTTATTGCAGGTTCCTTCTTACTGAATAAGTACGAAACAAGTTTTACAAATTTTACAAAGAGAGCACGCGGTGCCTCGCCTCTAGGTACCTTGCTTGGGCATCCGACTGGAACCCCTGGACCAATCAGGAGAGGCAGCTACAAAAGGAGGCTGTGAACCTGCAATAAATAATTTAGTTTTCCAACGTAAACGGGACTGTTATGTTACTTCCCTTTACCCTCAGAGCCAGGTCGTAACATAAATGGGGGCTCGTCCGGGATATGAATCCGGGACCTCTCGCACGTCAAGCGAGATTCATACCCCTACACCGATGCTCCCATCCACCGTCACTCCCATTCACTCCCACTCTCACAAAACACCCAAATATGGTTAGAGTACCTCTGCAGGGAGGAGCACGGCGGCGGCCGTAACAATACCGTTGTGTTTTTCTCCACTCTCTCTACAAACTATTGATGTTTACAATAAATCAAAGCTGCAAGATGTCGAGATGAAAACATGAAACTCTGACTTTTTGTAGAGCTGCACTCTCTGTCAGAAAATGCTGAAGTGAAATTGCACTTTTACAGACCAACTGCAGGTAAACAGTAATTCTGGAATAGGAATCATTCAAATTTTTGCACGAGAATTCTGTATTATTACGGAAGCTCATTTCTGAAGGTAAAAAACAAAAACTTGGCTTCGTTAAAATATTTTTGGCCCATTTAAAGTCAAAATAATGGGGTAACAGTCAAAATGGAAAGAATTAAGTCAAATTCACATGATATAAAGTCAAAAACCAATCAATAAATTGACAAAACTTGAAGTAAAAAAATCCAAAATTTTTGACAAAGTGTCAAAAATTTAAGATAAAAAGTTGAAATTTTGTTGTAAGTAGTCAAAAAAAATTCCAAAAAGGGAAGTTTTGTGGAAAAAAACTCCCTCAAAAGTATGAGACAAAACAGAAATTGTGAGAATAAATTTAAAATATTGAGATGGGTCAAAATTTTTGATAAAAAGTTTAAATTTTTTGGACAAATGGTAAAAAATGTTCTATAAAAAGTTAAAATTATGAGACAAAAAGTCAAAATTGTAAGAATTTTGAGATAAAAAGTTGAAATTTTGTCAAAAGAGAAGTGGAAAACTTTGAAAGAATTAAATATCAAAATTTTGGCATAAAAAGTCAAAATAATGAGATGAAAAAGTCAAAATTGTAAGAATGAAGTCAAAATTTTGAGATAAGTCAAAAATTTTTGATTAACAGTCGAAAATATTGGAGAAATGGTCAAAATTATGAGACAAAAAGGTCAAAATTGTAAGAATAAAGAGATAAAAAGTGGAAATTTTATTAAAAGAAAAGTGGAAACCCTGAGATATGTCAAATATTCGAAAAAATAAAAAGTCAAAATTTTTAGATTTAAAAGCCAAGATTATAAGATAATAAATTCAAATTATGAAATCACAGAGTCAAAAATTTTTAGTAAAGAAAAGTTGAAATCCAGTTTTTCATTTTTATATGTTTAAATGGAGGAAATGTTTTGTTTACATTATTTTACGTTTTAAATGATAGAAAAAGTTTTAAATAAGTGTTTGAGTTATGAAGCTACTTTGAGGATCTTTGGGTCTTTTTGCAGGATCTCACAGAGGGGGGCAGGGGGTCTTGGTCTTTTTTTAGGGGGGGGGGGGTTAGATTATGGTCACCCTCTTTATCAGCATGAACTCAGTGAGACAGATGGGGGTTAAAGGAGCGAGCGAGGAGGGGGCGGCGACGGCGTGAGGATGTTTTTAGGAGACAGATGGCTGACCTCTGAGGTTGGAGAGGGGTCAAGTTGAAAAACAAGCAACGGCTGAAGGAAGGAGGCCCCCCCCCCTCGAACTTCCTTCCCTGCTTCGTTTTCTCTTTAGGCGCATCCCAAAAATAATAGGAGGCGCAAAAAGCCCCTAAAAGTGTTTAAAATCTGCTTCCTGTCTTTTTGTTTTCTGATAATGAACTCGTCTCCCTCTGAACTGGATGTTTTGTTTGCAGACACACACACACACACATGAGCCACATGTATGAACACTCATGTGTGTTTTAGTCCCTTAAACCTGTTATTATTCTGCCCTCATCACTTTTTTAGCTGATGAGAAACTGGCGCTAATTTACATCCATGTCACCGTCCTCCTCTTTCTCCTCCTCCTCCTCCTCCTACATGTGAACACACAAACCTCCATCATTATTTCTCTCTTTCTCTCCTCCAGCTAAATTGGGGTCAAGCCCACGATGGTTAAACAACACAAATAACAAGAACGCAACCGGAGGAGGAGACAAAGATGGGGAGCTTCCAACATCAAGAACAAAAACGATGGCGAACAAAAACACAGGAAGATTCCTTTTCTTGATCTTTATAAAAAAAGAATCATGAGCTCTTATTAATTTCAATGGTTATCTGCGGACACCACTCCTTGATTTATTTCCATCCAGTGTGTCGTTAATTTTTCACCAAGATCTTGTTTTGACCGCTGAAAAAAGTTTTTTCCAGAATATCCCAAAGATTCTCAATGAGGTTAAGGTCTGGACACATCTCATGCTCCCTGTACCACTAGTTCACAATTTGAGCCCCATGAATCCTGTCATTGATGGAATAACCTGGTCATTCAGTATATTCAGGTAGTCAGCTGACCTCATTCTTTGGGAACATAATGTTGCCGAACCTGAGCAACTGCAGCAACCCCAGATCATAACACTGCCCCCACAGGCTTGTACAGTAGGCACTGGTGATTAGTTTGAATCTTTTGTTGCACCATAAATTGATCGTAACCTGTGTTAATTATCCTCATCGAGAGTTTGTATTGTTGTTAGCTAAAAGCTACACTGCCTGGCCAAGAAACAGTCACTATCAAAGACAGGGTCAAACACCGCACTGCAAAAATGGAAATCTAAGCAAGTCATTATGTCTTATTTGTAGCAAAAATTGTCTTATTGTTCTTAATTTGAGCCACATTCACCAGACCAGGTCATAAAAATGTTTTATTTCAAGTTTTTTTAAGACAAAAATGAGGTGTAAATTGCTTGTAACAAGTCAAAAAAATCTGCCAATGGGATAAGAAAAATTCGCTCGGGAAGTTTCTTGAAATTAGAAAGATGTCTTAAAACAAGAATCTTTTATCTTATCCCATTGTCAGATTTTTTTTTACTCGCTACAAGCAATTGATGCCTCATTTTTGTCTTTAAAAAACTTGAAATGAGACATTTTTATGACCTTGTCTCGTAATGTGGCTCAAATCAAGAATAGTAAGACACATTTTACTATAAATAAGACATAATTACTCGCTTAGATTTCAGTTTTTGCAATGCGTAATATTTCGTTGAACCACCTCTAGCTTTGGCACTTCACATGATGGGTGCATCACTTCACCTGCCTCTCTTCTTACCCTGATGCGCCCATCACTCTGGAACAGGGTAAATCTGGACTCATCAGACCACATGACCTTCTTCCATTGCTCCAGAGTCCAATCTTTATGCTCCCTAACAAATTGAAGCCTTTTTTTCCCAGTTAGCCTCACTGATTAGTGGTTTTCTTAAAGCTACACAGCTGTTCAATCTCAATCCCTCGAGTTCTCTTTGCATTGTGCGTGTGGAAATGCTCTTACTTTCACTATTAAACATAGCCCTGAGTTCTACTGTTGTTTCGCTTCCAATTGATTTGGCCAAAAGTTTATGTGATGACATTTTTTCCTGGAAGACGATGGTTCTGCACTATCCTTCCAGTTTTTAACAAAGCGTTGGACATTTTTTAACCCAATTCTAGTAGTTTCTGCATCAATCTCCTTATGTTTTCTCTGCTTGACGCCAAAGACTAACATCTTTCTTTAACCACAGGATGCATCTTTCTCCATCCCATCCAGGTGGCGACTTTTTTTTTTGGCCAGGCAGAGTAAAAAAAAACATAAATGTGAGATCTCATGTGTTTGTATAAGTCAGGAGAAGAAATCAACAACACTCCCACCTTAACTTTTTCACGTCTTAAGCAGCAGAAGAGACAGTTTTCATCGAAGGACCAGTCTGACACTTCGTCTGGCTCGCAGTCTGGAGAAAAGAGAGAGAGAGAGAGAGAGAGAGAACAGATATTAAAACAAACTCCAGCTCTGATGATTTATTTCTAATCTCCTGCTTCAACACATAACCCTGCAGCAAAACCACAAGATGCTTCTTCTCATTGTCTAAAATCAAACCTGTTGTTGTTGTTTTTTTTTTAATCTTTGGCTCCTTGTGAGTGAGTGGAAATGAATAATCAGAGAAATCATCTGTTTTTCTTTCACCGTCCCGTTGGAGCCCGCGGGAAGTGACAGCTGAGATCCCACCGACCACAACGCGGCGAGCGCTAAAATGATTCACTTTTAATTATATCTGATGATTAAATCACAGCCGTGACTAACTGCGTTTGTCAACTATATAATGTGAACAGCGGCTTTGACTGACAGATCAGCTCGATTCACGCTGAAATACATCTTTGCTTTGCCTGAATGCCTCTGAGTGTGTGTGTGTGTTAGCTCGTAAGTATGAGCTATCCATGCCCTAAAGCTGTGTTTTCAACACACTAATTACCTCATTTCATAACCTCGTTCTGTAAAACCTGTTTGGAGGGAAAATTCACCACTTTCTCCTGGTTGTTCAGGTTTTGCACATTCAAACAGGCTTTAAGTTCTGAGTTATTTTTGCCGCATTGTGAAAGAAAAACACGTACTCGATGATTTAACACCACTCTGAAAGAAATGATGGGAAAACATATCTATTATCAGGCTTTTTTTTTTTTTCCTTTCAGCCACCGTAGCAAAGCTGCCGCAGTGTCTTCCTGCTTCCCGCTACTGTCATGGAAACTTCACTAAAAAAACGCTCAGAAAGCTCAGTAAAATGTATTTGTATAACTCATCTGTTTCATAATACCTACTGTTTTTAACTGCTGTTTTAATATTGTCCCTTATTCTATTGCTTTTATGTTGTTGTTTTTAACTTTATTTTGTTTTTATGTGTTTTTTACCCTTTGTAAGGCGACCTTGGGTGTCGTGAAAGGCGCCTTGAAATAAAATGCATTATTATTATTATTATTATTATTATATGTCGAAGCATACAAGCGCAGCAAATATACTTAACCCTTGGATGCGCAACCTACTTATACCCACACTCTTCCACACGTGGGGTCAAAAATGACCCCAATTGAAATCAATGGGGTTTACAATAAACTGAGATGTTATTCTTCAAAATCTTCAAGAGCTGTAATTTTTTCATATTCAAGGTATTCCTCATAAAACATGTTTGTGACAAATTCTATATCAAAATTTCAACTTTTTATCTCAAACATTGCCTTTGTTTCAAAACGTAGACTTTTTATCTTAGTCTTTAGCCATCTTAAAATTTTGACCTTAAATGAGAAAGTTTGGACTTTTTTCACATAATGTTAAATTGATTTCTTAAACTCTGGAAGTTTTTGACTTTCTGTCTTAGAATTTTGTCTTTATTTCTCAAAATTTCCACTTTTCATATTAAAATATTGACCTTTTATCTCAAAGTTTGAAACAATTCTTACCTTCAGTTTTTATTTTCATCTTCGCATTAGAGTAAAAGCTTTATATTTTTCAATGGTTTGATGTAATTTTCTGTCAAGTTTGTAAATTGACTTTAAATTGTGAAAATTTCACTAAAGTTTGATTTAAAGAAAATCGTAAAATCGAATTGAAATCGCTGTATCTGCCAGAAAAATGGCAATAAGATCTTTTTCTGAAATGGTTCAGCCCTATTTGAGAGGCAGAAAAGTAAAGTCCACACATCCAAACACCAGGTTTAAACTTTCTTGCATTAGTGCTTTGACTCTAAATTTCTTATTGGGGATTAATAAAGGACATTTCATTCATTTTGATAATAGAAGTTATAAAACTAAATGTTCCTGGAAGAGATCTTAAAGGTGTTGGTAAAAGTCTGAACCAGGAGCTCGTGGCCTCCTGATTGGTCCAGGTGTCGCGGCATTGACCTGAGAGTTATTTCCTCCGACTATAAGCTCGGCTGAAACCTTCTCCTTTGTGATGTGGGTGCGTTTATCCAACAGAGATCCTTCAGAACTAAAGAAAGAGACAGACGGGGGAGACGGCAGTCGACTAGGTTACAGGCGCGCTGTTGCCATGGCGCTATACTGCCTTTTAAAAACCTATAGTTCAGTCCGAAAACAGCTGAGTGACGGGAGCGAGAAGAGGAGGGAGGAGGGAGGAGGAGGAGAGAGAAACGGCAGCACAGAATCAATAAAGTCACAATGTACAGAGAGCAGACAGTATATGTCACAGCCACAAATGTCACCTCCTCAGCTCAAAGAAGAAAAGAAAAACCTGAGCTAATAACCACGGTTTCAACTCTTCAGTCCTTTAAATCATATAAACCAGGCTCCTGCTTTTAAAATCAAACATCAGACAGTCTTAACAAGAAAACTGTTTTTAAAATGAGACTCAGGAAATATTTAGTGTCACAGAGACTCTTTAATGCATAAACTGTAACATCTGTGTTTGATAAATAGTGTTGTTTCCGTTTCAGTGTGTGTGTGTGTACAGATGTAGAGGAGGCAACTTTGTTTGTTTTTCTCGTATGTCAGAGTTTAGGTAGGAAATAATCGAGATTTATCCAACTATGTTTGCACTGCAAAAACTGAAATCTAAGCAAGTCATTCTGTCTTATTTGTAGCAAAAATTGTCTTATTGTTCTTAATTTGAGCCACATTCACCAGACCAGGTCATAAAAATGTCTTATTTCAAGTTATTTAAAGACAAAAATGAGGTGTAAATTGCTTGTAACAAGTCAAAAAAATCTGCCAATGGGATAAGACGAATTAACTCCTACAGTTTCTTGTATTGAGACATCTTTCTAATTTCAAGAAACTTCCCGGGCGAATTCCTCTTATCCCATTGGCAGATTTTTTTGGCTTGTTACAAGCAATTTACACCTCATTTTTGTCTTAAAAAAACTTGAAATAAGACATTTTTATGACCTGGTCCAGTGAATTTGGCTCAAATGAAGAATAATAAGACAATTTTTACTACAAATAAGACATAATGACTTAGTTGCTTTCTGTAAAGCTGCACGCGTTACAGAAAGCAACATTTCTCCACAGTTAGCTCTAAAAAGTCACTTTTAGCTCAGATTTAGAGAAATATTTGTGGAAAAAAATATTTGTCATATATTATATATAAATATTGAATGTTTTATGTAATGTTAAAACTTATATATAAATGTTATAAATAAGTCTTTTGAAAGAATTTGAGATTGTGGAAATACATTCTCAAAATCCTACTTGGCTGGATTGTCTCCTTGAACTTTTATTTTGGTACTTCCTGCGGGCAGCAATTTGCTTTTGAGCTAAATATTTCGAAGTCAAGATTTTTGAATCTTGAGGTGTAATTTCTAAATATTTAGCTAATAAGCAAACAGACACTCCTGCCTGCAGGAAGTACCAAAATAAAAGTTTGATCCAGCCAAGTGGAACTTTGAGGATGTATTTACACATTCTCAAAATCTTTTAAAAGATATATTTATAACATTTGTATATAACATTTAACATTGATGTATAATATTTGACAAATATTTTTTCAGAAATATTTCTCTAAATCTGAATAAAAGGTTAATTTTTAGGGCTAAATCATAAAAATTGGTGCCTGATATATGGGTGTTTAACTAAACTCAACATCTGTAGCCAATGAATTTTTCAAAAGTGTAAAATACCTGAATATCAGGGCTCATTCTTTAGGTAGAGAGCAGCTGTAAACTTTACCTGAGACCTGAATAAATGCTGAACTGAGGAGTTGTTTTTCTTCATGTGATTCTTGGGAGATATTAATCGACTTAAGAATGGAGGAATTCTAACATTTGGATCTAAATATTCTCTGATTCAAACACTAGAGGAGGTTTTAAAGCAGCGATGAAGAGTGGCTTCAAAGAGAAGAAAAGAAAACCACGTAAGAGAGAAATATAGCAGCTCTAAAACGAGGATTACTCCACATATCTGTCTGAAGCATACAAAAGAAGGACACACACACACACACACACACATGCACACACACAGAGGCTGAGTGAAGCCAACAAAGAGGCAGAAATGATGAATCAGATCAGCTGTGTGTGTCAGGAGAGAGAGCAGAGCGGCAGAAGCTCGCAGACAGGCCGATGAAATGTGCTTTTAGTGTGAAGAGTGGGGCTGCTGCTCACACAAACAGACACGACACAGCTTCCACCTTCTGTCTGCACCGCCAGAGAGTGTGTGTGTGTGTGTGTGTGTGTGTGTGTGTGCGCCTCACACTGTCTCTTCTTCCCTTATTATCCTGCACATCACACCTCTAGCTTTTCTCAGTCCTCTCGTCTGAGCCTCGTGCAAACAGGTAAACGCCGTCTCTCTCTGTCTCTCTGACGTCTCCTTCTTGCCCCGCATGGGTCAAAGGTGGAGAGCTGCGTTTGAACCCCGCGCTCGCCGTCCCCGAGAACACGCCAATTAGATCCTGTCCCTCTGCAAACGAGACCCCGCGACCCTTCAGCGCTGTAGCGAAGTTGATCAGCGTGTGGAGGTGGATGGAGACGTCGACGGTGTTAGTGACGCTCAGAACATTTGTTCCATCAGTCACGTACGTCAACCGCTTTCTCCGAGAGGAAAGGATGTAAAGAAAGGAATCTATCAAATCATTTCACACTCATTTCTGCTCAGAAATGTAGCGACACAACCTGAGATCCTGGGATTTAACATCACATACAGAGAGAATGTGAATAACACAAAAAACTTTTCTTTTTCTTATGGTTAGTGGTTGGGTGAAGACATTTACTAACAAACAACTGTGTTTACTCTTTTTAAATCATAATGAAAACAGAAATTTCCAGAATGACCCTGATGAAAAGTTTCTACCCCCAGTTCTTAATCGCGTGTATTTCCCCCTTTAACATCAATGACAGCTTGAAGTCTTTTGTACTCGTTGTGGATGAGGGTCTTTATTTTCTCAGATGGTAAAACTGACCATTCTTCTTGGCAAAAAGCCTCCAGTTCCTGTAAATTCTTGGTCGGTCTTGCATGAACTGCAGGTTTGAGGTCAGGAGACTGAGATGGCCACTCCAGAACCTTCACTTTATTCTGCTGTAGCCAATGGCAGGTCCACTTGGCACCATAATTTTGACATTGGTACTTCAAATTATTGACTTTTTTTCCTTTTAAAATGATTGACTTTTCATCTTAGATTACTGACTTTTATGTCATAATTTTGACTATCTCAAAATTTAAGATGAACAGTCAAAATCCTAACTTTATCTCAGAATATTGACTTTGACATCTCAAATTGTTGACATTTATCCCAAAATTTTGACTTTAGCTCATTATTTTGACAATTTCGTCTAGAAATTTTGACTTTGATAACTCAATAATTGACTTTTTTGTCATCTTTTTGACTAACCCCAAGTTTGAGAGTGAGATGGCCACTCCAGAACCTTCACTTTATTCTGCTGTAGCCAATGGCAGGTCCACTTGTCCTTGTGTTTTGAATCATTGTCACGTGTGAACGTCCAAGTACGTCTCATGTGCAGCTTCTGGGCTGATGAGTGTAAATTTTCCTCCAGTATTTTCTGATAACATGCTGCATTCATCCTTCATTCATCAGTTTGGACCAAGTTTCCTGAGCCTTTGTAGCTCACACATCCCCAAAACATCAGTGATCCACCTCTGTGTTTCACAGTAGGAATGGTGGACCTTTCATCATAGGCCTTGTTGACTCCTCTCCAAATGGAACAATGTTTATGGTTGTGGACAAAAAGTTCACTTTTGCTCTCATCACTCCAAATGACTTTGTTCCAGAAGTTTTGAGGCTTGTCTCTGTGCTGTTTGGCGTATTGTAAGCGGGAAACTTTGTGGCATTTGTGTAGAAATGTCTTTCTTCAGCCCATTTTTCCTCAAGTGCCTCCTTATTGTGCATCTTGAAACAGCCAGACCACATTCTTTCAGAGAGTCCTGTATTTCAGCTGAAAAAAGTCAAAACTGTGAGATAAGAGTCTGAATTATTAGTTAAAAAATTCAAAATTTTGATGTTAAAATGAGGGATATTTGAGTTAAAGGTCAAAAACTTTGGGAAGTTGAAATCCCGTTTATAAGGTTAAATCTACAAGAAGAATAAGTCAGAATTATGAGATAAAAATTGAGGTTTTTAGTTTAAAAAATTACAATTTTGAGATGATAAAATCAAAAGAATTGGATAAAAGCAGAATCTCAAGATAAAACAGTTAAAAATTTGGGATAATGGAGCTGAAATGTTGAGATAACAGGGCAAAGATATGAGACAAAATTCTCAGATAAGAAGTAGAAATAAGACAAAAAGTCAGAATTTTTGGATGAGAAATTCAAAATTTTGAAGTAAAAAAGAGGATATTTTGAGAAAAATGAGAGTCCTGTATTTCAGCTGAAGTTATTTGTGGGTTTCACTTTGCATCCAGAACAATTTTCCTGGCAGTTGTAGCTGAAATGTTTGTTGGTCTACCTGACCGTGGTTTGGTTTCAACAGAATCCCTCATTTTCCACTTCTTCATTAGAGTTTGAACCCTGCTTATTGGCATCATCAGTTCCTTGGATATCTTTTTTTATCCCTTTCCTGTTTTATACAGTTGGATTCACTTTTCTTGCAGAAACTTTGACAATTCTTTTTCTTTCCTCATGACTCAGAATCCAGAAATGTCAGTGCAGCACTGGATGAAAGATGCAAGTGTCTGTCAGGAGCTCAGAAACTCACTAAGCTTTTATACACACACACTGATTATAAACAAATAGATCACAGGTGAGGATGGTTACCTTTAGGAGACATTCAAACACATTTAAACACAGTTGTTTGTTAATAAACGTCTTCACCCAACTTCTAACCACGAGTGACAGAAAAGTTTTTGTGTTATCATTCACATTCTCTGAGAAAAAGGCCAAAAAAATATAAATTCTGCCGGGGTATGTCAACTTTTCAGCACAGGATTCAATCGCTTGTTCTTAAAATTTCCTTCCTTGAACGATACTTAGAGAGAAATATAACTCAAAAGCCAAACAGAGAAAGCTGCAAAACTCTAATTTAGACTTCAAACTCCTGAAAAACATCAACATCATGTTGTTATTTTTCAGACTGGAGAGCTGGACGAGCGCTGACTGACAGCAGCAACAACGACAACGACGAGGAAGCGCCTTTTCTTTAAGCGGAATGCCACAGGGAATTCTGGGAAATGCAGAAAATGACTAATCAGTGATGTAGAAGATGAAGACGACGCTTTGAGGGGAGGATAATTGAAAAGACAGCTTTGGTTGTTTTTTTTTTTCGCCTTTGAGTGTGTGTGAATATTTGGAAACATAACTGTGGGGTTAGAAATGTGTGGATCTATAGGAGGAAGCAGTGTGTGTGTGTGTGTGTGTGTGTGTGATGCATGAGTGAAAATGACGTAGAGGAGCCAGAAATATTCTAAAAATGCCTTAAGTTGTTGGGGGAGGGGTCACATGACTTGGGGACGACATGTTGACCTGGTTTCTCTGTGATCGGAGCAGGAAAAAGAGAGAAATGTGTTTCATAGACGGAGTATTTTTCCCACTTTTGACTCATTTCCATCATTAATTCCAAACACTTGAGTTGATTTTGACTTGACTTTAGCAGTTTTCGACTTTACTTGAGTTGATTTTGACTCCATATTTTGTGGTTTGCATGGTCCCGTGTTCTGTGTCACGTGGCCGTGGCGCTCTGTGCTGCTTAAACCACATCCATACATACATGCATACTGTTATTTAAGCACTGTGCACTGACCTAGAGATAAACTGATAACAGCATACATGACTGCATACACAGGGCAGCTTTTACACTATCCTAAATCCAGGATGTTTTATACATCGATGATGTACATTTAAACGCACACAGGCACAAACACGACTCCAGTTTCTCTAATAAATTAAGATTATATTACTTTATTGGCGTTAAAACTTAAAACAAGGCATCATGTATCTGAAATGTGTTAGTTAGGGATGTGAATTCAATGATGCTAATGCCCTACTTGATCAAATCCCTAATCAATTATATAAAAAGTAGCTTTTCAGGTTTTCTGTCAATGTTTTATTGAGTTTATGAGCAAATAAATAAGAAGCTGATTCATGAATCTGGATACCTCTAGATTCGAGAAATATGGGATTTTTGGGGCAGATGCTGATCCCATATATCCGCTGATACGTGAAATAAGAACATTGATATGTATAGGATATATACTGCACTGCAAAAACTGAAATCTAAGCAAGTTATTACGTCTTATTTTTAGTAACATTTGTCTTATTTTTCTTGATTTGAGCCACATTTACAAGACCAGGTCATACAAATGTCTCATTTCAAGTTTTTTAAAGACAAAAATGAGGTTTAAATTGCTTGTAACAAGTCAAAAAAAATCTGCCGATAGGATAAGAAAAAGTTTCTTGTATCAAGACATCTTTCTAATTTCAAGAAACTTTACAACAAATTTGTCTTATCCCATTGGCAGATTTTTTTTGACTTGTTACAAGCAATTTACACCTCATTTTTGTCTTTTAAAATCTTTAAATAAGACATTTTTATGACCTGGTCTGGTGTATGTGGCTCAAATCAAGAAAAATAAGATAAATGTTACTAAAAATAAGACATAATGACTTGCTTAGATTTCAGTTTTTACGGTGTGCACATAAACACAAATTGTTATAATACCCAAAATATGATTTTAGGTATGACACAGCGCGGTTAAAACGTCATATTATTGTCTTTTATTCGAAAAGGGTGGACGTGTGTATTGACAGAAGAATTTATCTCTGTTTATTTTGCAAAAAAGCATCTTACACCACATTAGAAAGCCATGTTATAGTCTTATATTAGGTAATGGTGGACGTGTGAATTAACAGTAGCTTTCATCATTGGCAGAGAGCAGCCTGACATAGACATACAGGAGCAGGAACGACAGAAAAACAATGTTTATACATCGGCTACATAATGGCTGATTAATCAGTCGAGCTCTACTTTAGATGTAAATATATTAAAATAAGTAAAAATCCCACATCATGTGATGTCGATGTCTTGTTTTGTTGTGTTTTATTGACTGGAATAGACCACCTGAGCTAACTAATGCTTTGAGTTGTTTGGAACCTTGAGCTTGCCGTAGTTATGCTTGAGTCAGTCATGAGTTTGCACTTCCTGTTTGTAAAACATTTTCCTGTTAAGTGGTATTGTGATCTGTGAAATTCTGTTTTAAAACCAAAGCTATGTTTATGCATGCTAACCTGTAGCATATAAATGTAATTATCCCATATTTGTTAGCATCAAGCTAGCACTGTTTTCTACATGAGGCAGCAGAAACAAGCAACTGGATAATAAACCGAGTTTTCTCCACTGATAAAAGGTTTTAAATGAGTAAAATAATGTCTTTTAAATTTCTTCAGAGCACATCCTGCTTTAACACACCCTCTAAATGGGACCAAAATGAATACATTTTAAAGAGGGGCATATTAGAACCCCATTTGTGACAACACCCCGAAATATAATCAAGAAAATATTATAAAACCCAAATTGTAATAACTGGTCGATAATCGGTAGAGCAGTGAGCCTTGAAAGAGGAACCCAGTTTAGATGTCATGTTTACAAACAGTAACAAAAATTCCGTCAGACCCTATCTTTAAGGCTTCCTGTTCTACAAACCCCCTTCGCTCTGATTGGCCAGCCCTCTAGAGGCAGTTAGGAGATCCCCTGTGTGATGTCATCATCATGTCATCAGGTCACGTGAAGATTTTTTTCAGATCAATGAAGATTTTTGATACGTTTACAGACAGATACTGAGATTTTTACAACATATGAAACAGTTTGAACATCTAGGATTGGTACTTTATATCTATGCTTGAAATATGGGGAAGCAGCATACCCCCTCTTTAAAGTAGAGTACCCCCTCTTTAAAACAGGGAGTAAGACCATTGGCCATTATGGGGTGTAATTGTGGTATTAAAAAAGCTCCAGGTTTGATTGGCTGCACTTATATCTCATACAGACTCTTCTAAAGGAAAAAAAAATTACTGGATTGTTTCTAATCTGTTGTTTTATGCTCGGTAATGAGCTCTACAGGCAGAGACGTCTGAATATAAAGATGTTTTATTTCAGTTTCAAGCTGCAGGAAGTGCGTCTCACTCTCAGCCTCTTATCTTCGTTAGAAAACAAACACTGGGAGACACGACGACGACGGCTTCTGAAAGGAAACTAATTGATATGAATATAAAACGACTGGAAGCTGAAGAGATCTGCGCCGGCTTTAACGCTTTTTTTGCACGTGCGTTTCGGAAACTGACGGTCGAAGAGTCGTGTGCAGGAATCACGCTCTTTCTGCTCTTTCTGCAGATCTGTTCACTTCAGCGACATGTCAGGTTCCTGCGATCTAAATTAAACATGGCTCTTTGATGAATTAATGATATTGTTATGTATCCTAAGCTGCAGGCTCAGTAATAAAAGTGTTGGCCTTAGATCAATAAAAGGATAAAAAGATGCTGCTTTGCACGTCGTCACTTCACTGAGCGTCATGATCAGAGTCACGATTTTTAACAGAGTGAAGGAGAAATATCAAATCTTTTCTCTTTTTTCTATATCTTTTCATTAAGTCACTTCTGTAATTCTGTCTGAGCACATTTTGCATCATAAATATCTTTTACTGCAAATCATCCAAGGTTTAAATTCTTACATTCAGAGGTTTTAAATGATCAGCCTTGTTTCAAAAGTGATTCACTTGTTTTTATCTCTGAGTTGACAGTAAAATCTTAAATTGAGCCAGAACGAGTCTTTTTTGTTTTTTTATTAGTCAGAGGATCTTAAACTTTTTAACCCCCACTCCAATTTCTTAGCAAGAGAAAATGTATGACACTNCACACACACACACAGACAGAAACATTAAACACACACACCCTGGTCTTTCTCTGCAGCTCTTAAAGCAAATTAGCGCTTTACCTCTAATACACCAAGCTAATGTCACTCACTTCTTTATCAACTGGTAATACCGCCGTTCCTCTGTTGCTTGGTAACCGCATACAAAGGAGAAACATAAATACATATTGCAATTTTCATCCTGACCCCCCCTTCCCTCCCTCCCTCCCCCCTTCCTCCCTCCCCCACCGGCTCCTCCATCAAACAGAAAACGAAGGCAGATGGACATAAACAGACAAAGACACATGTGAGGTTGTGTGTGTGTTTTAGTGTGTGTGTGTGCATTTATTTCATGGAATTGAAAGGTTAACGGAGCACATACAGAGAGGAACACACACACACACACACACACACACGGTTCAAGTGTAGCCACTTGTCAGGCCACACACTTTACATTGCAGAAATAAATGCGTTTGCACAGGAATATATATTTCTCTTTTATGAAGTCGTTACGGCCGACCTTCTAACGGCAACACTTCAGCTCACGCCGCCGCCGCCGCCGCCGCACGCAGCCGGCGGGGGGGAGGTCAAATGCTCAAGGACTGCTGTGGAGTTTTTTTTGTAGGTTTCAGCTCAATCACTGACGACAGCAGACGTCAGGTCAGGGTGTGAGCTCTGATGTGTATAACGTCTGTAGAATAAACGGTGTCGTCTGCAAAAGGTGAGACAGGGAACGGGTGCGTTCTCATTCACCGCAGTATAGTCATGCGAACAAAACCAGCTGTATCAGTGCTCAGTGTCCTCTTTGTAGTCAACTTTGTTCTCTCTAGGGCTGGGGGATATATCGAATATACCCAATATATTGCAGGTTGTTGCACGTGGGATGTATAAAATGACTCAATCGTGACCATTGAGTATAAATTGTCAGGTAAGTGTTTTGAGACGACAGTGTGTAATTTTCCTCGTAGTTGCGCTTCTTTCACTCTATGCTGGTGTTTCTCACACTTAACATCCAGAAAACTTTCCTGCACGTGCGTGTTTTTGTATCGGGAGACGAGAGAAAAGAAGCTGCCTGTTTGATTCCCACCTTAATATCTCCACGACAAAGAGGAGAAACAAACGCGACGTGTCCTTGAGATTCAATTTCGTTTCCAATGAGCTTCATTTGGCGTTACTTACCGCTGAATCCCAAAAAACTGCAAGCTGAGATGTTTTTAGAAAACTAAACACGTTTTCTATTGTCACCACAAACGTACACAAAGGTCTAAAAACGCTCTAAAAATAAATCTCTGAGCTGCAAAGTAAACAGAGAGAGGAGGAGAATCCTCAAACTGTCGTGTTGCATGTTAAAGATTCCCACAGATGTTTTAGCATTCGGAGCATTCATACGTCTTGTTTTATTGCCCAACTAACTTCCTGTTATAAATCGATGTGTCCTTCAAAATAAGAGCACACTGTAAAACTAACGTTACACCACAAAACTACAAAGACTGAAGTCACTAACAGAGTCCTTTCAGCACTTACAACATTCAGGTAGCTGATTTATGGAAATGAAAGTTAGTTTAAGTCATCCACAGCTTCAGTTCATGTTATTTTCAATTTCTTTTTATCCTATGGTTGTAATTTTAGAAATCTTCTGAGACAGTCATGTGATACATTCAGCCAGATAAACAAATCTTTTCCTTTTTGGCTGCAAATTTTAGAAATCTGGCTGAAAGGTCCGTTTGAATCATTACACTGGTATCATTACATTAATTAAAGGGTTGATTTTAACATTAAATATAATGATTTATTATTATTATTACTATTATTATTATCATTATTAAGAGAAATCAAAATATTGAGATATATATATATCGTGTATCGCTTTTACGAGCTTTTGCGCAGTTTCACCTAATGATGTTGCCCGGTGAAGCAGAGAGCACTTCTTGTATAAATCAGGCTCTCCTGGCATCAAGTCTCCGTGTATCAAGATAGGGACACTTCTGTCTTGTAGCCAGAAGTCGCTTTGCCAGATTCACACTGAGGAAGGTAAATGCTGAATATTATACTTAACAAAAAAAACAGTTTCTTGCAGTTCATTCTATTACATAGTGTTTTATACTATGGTTCTTATTAATAAGTTCATTTTTCTGATTCAAAAACATGGAACAAAAAAACAATTGTGGTGTTTTTTTGGAGGTCCGGAGTGGATTAATGGCATGTCAATTCATTTCAATGGGGAAAATTGATTTGTCATGCCAGTAATTTGAGTTATGAGCTCCATCATGGAAGTAATTAAACTCATAAGCAAAGGCGCCGCAGTGTGACGCACCAGTGAGACATATCAGAAGTTTTTGTATTTAAGGTTTAGTGAAATTTTCTGCTGTTTACGGCTCTGGATGATCAAAAAGTTGGTGTTTTTGAACACAGAACAGCTTCAATGATGAGTGTAGTTAGTTAAATCTTGAAACCCTCAGGATTAAGTCATGTGATTGCCTTTAAATGCCTTGGGTTGCTCAGAGTGACACTCCCCTGGTTTGGATGTTAAGATCCTTAAAGCTGTTTTTTTTTTTGCCTCACTTTTGAAACATGGATGTATTTCCTCTCTAAAGCACGTTACTTAAAGTCTCCAGATTATACACACAGAAGAATTTGTTGTTCCTATGCTTTTAAGGAGAACTTTGACCCGAGTCCAGCAGGAGCCGGGGATTGAACCATGAACCGATGAATTATTACCACTTCGGACATTTTTACAAATCCAATGTGCTGCAGTTTAACACCAAAACAATGAAATATTTGTTGCTCTAAAGGGGGACTGCCCAGTGTTTCCACACCACTTATTCAGAAATCCCAACAGTCCAAATCATTTTCCGCTGGAACAAAAGCCGGTTTGTACGACAGCAAAGAAACAACAAACCCTTTTTTATCAACCCTTTCCAAAAAAGTCCCTGCGGACTCATTAGAGAACACGTTGTGATCGCTCAAAGTAAACAAGTCGTATGAAAATGCCTACAAATGTTCTTTTAAAACAAGAAAACGAACAGGAAAGAGGATTTTGGAGCAGATTTTAGGATCAGCGTTTGTTCTCTATGATTCAGCACCATGGACAGAGTTACTCAAATCACAAACTGGAATTCATGGAGTTAGTTTTGGGATTTTCTCCGCCTGTTTCTCTTGATGGAGAATAATGCATCAATTTTATTTTTGCACAATAGGAATATTTCAAAACTAAGCTCAGTTTGAGTCATGAAAACAGCGCGGCACCTTTGAAAAGGTGGAATGCTGAGTCAAACAAACACAGAAGTCTTACATAACTGATATGAAAAGAAGGGTAGAGGAAGCTTGTGGAGCCAAACCCCATCATTACCAATCCTCCATTATACATAGACTTACACCAAAATACACTGAGGTGGCTTTTTGGGAGCCAAAACACTTGGTAAGGCTCCCTCAAAGTTGGTGAACCACACTACTCTGCCACTTTGGCTGGTGAGAAAATAATAAACTGACCTCCTGAGAGTCAAAACACGCTGAAGTGCCCTCCACAAAGGGACCAAACCATGTGCAAAAATGTCCTAATGGGAACCAAAATATACAAAAGCACAGGCTTAAGTGCTCTTTCAGGGACCAAAACGGGGAAAAGTGATCTCTCAGGAGCCAAAACATACAGCTGTGCTTGGCCTTTTCTCAGAAAATATGAATGATAACACAAAATCTTTTCTATCACTCATGGTTAGAGGTTGGGTGAAGAAATTTACTGAAAAAAAATAGCATACTCTTTTTAAATCATAATGACAACAGAAACTTCAAAAATGACCCTGTTAAGAGGTTTACGAAGTTTCTGTTGTCATTATGATTGAAAAAGAGTAAACACAGTTGTTTGTTAATAAATGTCTTCACCCAACCCCTAACCATGAATGACAAAAAGGTTTTTGTGTTCTCATTCATATTTTCTGAGAAAAGGCCAAAAAAAATCAGAAAATTCTGCCGATGAGGGTGTAAACTTTTAGGCACAACTACAACCTCTTGGGAGCCAAAATACTCAAAAGTGCTCTCTCAGAAGCCAAAACATATGCCAAGGTGCCCTTTGAGTAGAAAAAAATACAATTAAGTGCCCATTCTGGAGCCAAACTTGGACTTAAGTACCTTCTTGGGAGCCACAAAACCTGTTAAAGTGACCTCCTGGTTGGTGAACCACACTAATCTTCCACTTTGGCTAGTTGGAAAATGATAAACTGCTTTAATGGGAGCCAAAACACACGGAAGTGCCCACCTCTTGGGGATCAACTGGGGTCAAACCTTTGGGGTCAAACCATGTGCTCAAGTTCCTTAATGGTAGCCAAAACACACAGGTGTCATCTTGAGAGCAAAAACACAGGCTAAAGTGCCCTTTTCAGGTGCCAAAATGTGAAAAAAGCAACCTCTCAGGAGCCAAAACATGTCCCAAAGTGCCCCCCTTGGGCGCCAAAATGCATAATGATTGTTTTCTTGAGAGCCAAAGAACACACTGAAGTGCCCTCTCTGGAGCCAAACACTTGCTAAAAGCCCTACTTGGTGACAAACTTGCATTAAGGTGCCTTCTTGGGAGCCAAAACACCTGTGAAAGTGCCCTCCTGGTTGGTGAACTTCACTAATCCACCACTTTGGCTGGTTAGAAAAGGATTAACTGCCCTTTGGGGTTTTCCTCTCTCTGTGGACCAAACCATGTGCCAAGGTGCTTTAATGGGAGACAACTATGTAGGTGTCATCTCAGGACCAAAAAATGGAAGAAAAGTGACCTCTTGGGCACCAAAATACGTAATGATTGTTTTCCTGGGAGCCAAAGAACACACTAAAGTGCCTTATCAGATGCCAAAACATATACCAAGGTGCTCTTTGGGTAGCAAATATACACTGAAGTGCCCTCTCTGGAGTCAAACACTTGCTAAAAGCCCTACTTGGTGACAAACTTTCATTAACGTACCTTCTTGGGAGCCAAAACACCTGTTAAAGTGCCCTCCTGGTTGGTGAAGCTCACTAATCCACCACTTTGGCTGGTTAGAAAATGATTATCTGCCCTCTGGGGGTCCCTTCTTCTTGGGGACCAGACCATGTGCTAAAGTGCCCCATTCGGATCCAAAATATGTTGGTGTCATATCGGGAGCAAAAGCACACCCCTTCGGATGCCACAAAAGTAAAAAAGGGACCTTTTAGGGGCCAATATACATGCCAAAGTGCTCTCTTGGTAGCCAAAATATACAAAAGTGCCCTCTCAGAAGCCGAAGGTGTCCTTTGAGCAATTAAAATCCATTTAAGGGCTCTCTGGGGTTCTCAAATGTCTACTTAAGTGCACTACTGGGAGCCAAAATGTGCAAAAATGCCCTATCGGTTGCACGTGCTAGAGTTCTTCTGCTGCAAAGTTTAAGATATAAAATCTACAATTCCATGATTTTAAGTCATGATTTTGTGCAAAAGTAACTTTTTTTTTTTGACTGGCCAATCAGAGGAAAGGGGGTCTATGGAACAGGGGGCCTTAAAGAGACAGCAGCTAATAGAAAACGTTTTAGACAGAGGCTGAAGTAAAATGTTTTTTAAAAACACCTGGGAGGAGGAATAGAGATTTAAATAAGCTGGAAGTTGTGTAAAGACAGAATTAAGACAAAAAAAATACCCCCTCTTTAAAGGAGCAGTGATAAGTATTCAAAATCTGTCTGTTGGAGCTAAACCCGTCTTGAAAAAGTGAGCCAAATCCAATTTGACTGACAAACTTTGAGTCAGGCAAAACAGGAGCATTTGCATGATATTTAAACTTTTATTTTGGCGGTCCAAATGGAGAAAAAAGCTCACACTGGAATGGATTTAACCCGTCACAAATTTATTCCTCCTCTTCCCCAACATCCTGCCATTTCTCTCCTCTTCCCTCGCTGTCTCAAATTAGTCCTGCATACAGTGGAAACACACACACACACACACACACACATGATAGAGTTCCCTTAAACCTGCACATTCAAAATTCATGCGGCCTACAAAGGCAGCTTTGATAACAAAAAAACGGAAGCTTCAAAGAATTTTCAAAAGCCTCAATTTTTTTTTTCTTCTTTCGGGCTGCAGCTGCCGATGCGCACGGAAACACAGCTCAGCTTTCAAGTCAGGAGGGGAAATAATTAGGGTTGCAGCTCCGCAGCGTGAGAAATCAGGCCTGAAAGTCAAAGTTACACGGGGCCCCCGCACTGTTTGGGCCACGAGATGCTGAGTGTTTTCATATTTAAAGTGACAGTCGGTCACATGCTCACCCCCAGCAGCAGCAGCAGCAGAGAAGAAGAAGAAGAAGATGAAGAAGAAGAGGATGATGATGACTTCCTCCCCGCCAGGCAGGGGCTGCCATTGGAGAGATGAGATGGAGGATGTTATTGGACAAACGAGATTAGGGGATGTGATTGGTTAGATGAGATAACAGCCGCAGAGTCCCCTGAGCCACGGGCAAAAAGCTCCAGAAATGTAGGTCAGTTAGTGAACGCACTGTGGGCCCAAAAGCATTCACACATGACATACTGGAGAGGGAGAACACACACACACACACACACATGCGCACATACATACATACATCATGGGGTCTGGGATTTTCTCACTATGTTATGCAAAAACACACACACACACTCTCGCTGTCCCCAATCTCTGAAGCCTCCACTGTGTCGCATCATTTCACTTCAGGGTCTGGAAGCACAGCCCACAGCAACACACACACACACACACACACACACACACACACACACACATACACACATACATGTATGGAGGGAATCACAAGACATAGAACTCACACACAACTGCACCAGGAAGTAAAAAAAACAGCAGATTTGGAACGGCACACTGAGCCTTGTTAATTGAGAAGATGCAGAATGTGGTGATTTACATTTTAGAGCAGAAGTGGATTATGTAAATAAACATCCGGAAAATTCAGGGTTTAAGTCAGGAATTAAAAACTGCTCATATTAAAATAAAAACAACCTAAACTACCTCCACTTCAAGCACAAGTGAACAGAAAAAGAAGAATAAATCATTTCTTCTGATTAGTCTTTTGTCTCTGATTTCTGATCTCACTTCCTGAGTCTGTGTCTTTGTTTTTTTGCTGTTGACTTGAAAATATATATATAATATTTGACATTAATTCGTCATTTTATTAATTTGCT
Organism: Thalassoma bifasciatum; assembly: GCA_008086565.1. Taxonomy (NCBI): domain Eukaryota; kingdom Metazoa; phylum Chordata; class Actinopteri; order Labriformes; family Labridae; genus Thalassoma; species Thalassoma bifasciatum. The sequence goes on along the minus strand of RPOG01001356.1, from coordinate 23,114 downwards.
CCACACTAAACAAGAGACCGAGGAAAACAGACAAACTTTCGCTCTATATCCAGTGTACGGAAATGGGAAAGGAGAAGAAGAACTCTTATTTTATCTGCCCTGTTCTCAAAAATTAACAGTATGTAACATGATGGTCTGTCCAATAACAATCTATGAATGAATACAAACCTCAAAGAAAGAAACCTGACAATTATTCTTCTCTTCTACAGGACTAAGAAGGAAACATCACAGTAATGAAATTAACTCATTTGATACATTCGGAGAACTGAGGTCTTATACATTTTCTTAAACTGACACAACTGACAACAACCATTTGAGTCATTATCTTAAAAATTCCACAGTAAAACTCCAATCACAGATAAAACACTTCTGCTGTGAAGTTGTGAACTGAATTAAAGGTGAAGTATGAAGAAATTTTCAATAGGTTTTGTTTCTCTGTTTACAAACAACATCCAAACTCCTCCTCCATGGCTCAGTGTCAGCGGCTGCACATGCTCACTGCCCCCAACTGCAGCGAATAGCATGGCGAACAGTCATAACTTCGTAAACACCACAGACTGTAAAAAAAAAACAGCCCTGCCAACACCTGCAGACTTGTTGACTCAAAATCTTGGATTATCGTCCAATAATGTGACTGAACATCCCAAAACTTTGACTTTTTAGCTCAAAATTGGCTTTTTATCTCAAAATTTTGACTTTTCACTTTAAAATTTTGACTTTTTCCTCATTATTTTGACCTGGTATCTCAAATACTTTACTTTTTATTTCATAATTTTGACTTTACGGCCACAATATTGATTTTTTTATTGCAAAAATATGACTTTATATCTCACAACTTTGTCTTTTTCATTCAAAATTTGAACTTTTTATGTCAGAAATTTGACTTAAAGGTGAAGTATGCAAAATCTTTTGATGGGTTTTGTTTCCCTGTTTACAAACAGCATTTAAACTAATCTCCTCTGTGGCTCAGTGTCAGTGTCTGCACATGCTCATTGCCTCTGATTGCAGCTAATAGCATGGCTAACAGTTGTAGCTGCATAAACACAACATAAACGGAAAAAAACAGCCCTGCCAACACCTGTAGACTTGTTCACTGAAAATTTTGGATAAACATCCAAAAATGTGACTTAAAATCTCATAACTTTGACTTTTTAGCTCAAAATTTCTTTCAGTATTTTGACTTTTCTGTCTCAAAATTGGCTTTTTATCTCAAAATTTTGACTTTTTCCTCATTATTTTGACTTGGTATCTCAAATACTTTACTTTTTATTTCATAATTTGACTTTACGGTCACAATATTGATTTTTTTTTAATTGCAAAAATATGACTATATCTCACAACTTTGTCTTTCTAATTCAAAATTTGAACTTTAAATGTCAGAAATTTGACTTAAAGTGAAGTATGCAAAATAATTTGATGGGTTTTGTTTCCCTGTTCACAAACAGCATTTAAACTAATCTCCTCTGTGGCTCAGTGTCAGTGTCTGCACATGCTCACTGCCTCTGATCGTAGATAATAGCATGGCTAACAGGTGTAGCTGCGTAAAAACAACATAAACGGTAAAAAACAGCCCTGCCAACACCTGTAGACTTGTTCACTGAAAATTTTGGATTAACATCCAAAAATGTGACTTAAAATCTCATAACTTTGACTTTTTAGCTCAAAATTTCTTTCAGTATTTTGACTTTTCTGTCTCAAAATTGGCTTTTTATCTCAAAATTTTGACTTTTTCCTCATTATTTTGACTTGGTATCTCAAATACTTTACTTTTTATTTCATGATTTGACTTTACGGTCACAATATTGATTTTTTTTAATTGCAAAAATATGACTATATATCTCACAACTTTGTCTTTTTAATTCAAAATTTGAACTTTTTATGTCAGAAATTTGACTTAAAGGTGAAGTATGCAAAATGTTTTGATGGGTTTTGTTTCCCTGTGGCTCAGTGTCAGCGGCTGCACATGCTCACTGCCTCTGACTGCAGCTTATAGCATGGCTAACAGTTGTAGCTGCCTAAACACAACATAAATGGAAAAAAACAGCCCTGCCAGCACCTGCAGCATCGTGTGAGAGAAACTCAAGGGCCGTACACCTGACTTCCCGCAGGTAAACCAACTACTACTACCTCTAATTATTGGCAAAATAATTTATTTGGTTATTTGATTTTTGGTTTTCTTTTTCATTTTTGTGCATCCCTAAAAAATATCCACCAAGGGCTTTGAAAATCTACTATTCTATTTACAGGGCCTTGAAACCGTTAACTGAAAGATGTCAAACCAATACACAGAAAAATTCAAGTGAAGTAAAAGCCCCTTAAACAAGCCAAGATATCACCCAGTTTCAGATAAAAACACTGCAACTTAGACACTTAACACCTTGAGAATTTTGAATATGCACCGTCTACAGGCCAAGACACAGAAGCAGTTTAAGCCACTTGTAGAGAATGTAAGGTACAACAAATTTTATTTTTAATTAGAAATCTGTGGAGAAATGTTAGTTCCTGATCTTTGTGCATCACTCAGAATTACTGACTTAAACAAAGGAGAATGAAAACCCCCTGACTTTAACGACTCAAATATGTGAGAGACTTCTTCTCAATCTATTTCTTGATTCACTAAATTAGCTTTGCAGACATTTAATTGCCCCATCAGTTGATCCTGGTGTCTTTAAGATAACCCACTTATTACCAAGGCTTCATTTGAGACTCCCACTTAAAAAAACATGAAAATCTCATTTAGTTCCTGCAAATGATCCAAATTCCCAGGCAACATTATTCATCCCCTTCCCCCCGTCCCCCCAGCAGGGAAAGTAGGTGGTAAAAAAGAACAATGCAGGCGCTGGAAATGAGACGGCGGCCGTGAAAAATCAGGATGATGTTAATTCAAAAGGTAACATAAATGACCAGTGTTGTGTGAAGCGGTGATGGACGCTCTCCAGCAGTAAAAAGTCGTCATTAAAATGGTTCAAATGTGGAGATAGAGACGCCGGAGGGAGGAAGGGGGAGGGGCTAACGCTGGAAACAAACAGGGCGAGCTGTTTAATGTGCTGCTGGGAAACTGCTTTCTGGTTTTTTTTTGTGAATCAGTTTTAGGATGAGAGACCAAAACCGAGCAGGAAATGCAGCGTCAATCCGACACGAGAGCAGGGGAAACCCTCCGCGAGCTGCATCCAAACACGACAGGAGCGGAGACACTCGGAGCTACTCAAAAATTAATTCAGGCTACGCTTGTCAAATCAAAGCGGGGACACACATACGAGCGTGAGGAGGGAGAACATCGAGAGAGAGAGAGGAGGGAAGGGAACTCGACACCAAAGGAAGCAGCGCAATCAATCCCCCGAACAAGGAGGGAAAACAAGGGAAGAGGCCGTGTTTGGATTCTTGTGACCGTTTGACATGAGCTATATTTAGTTCTGCATGAGCATTAATAATTTAGCATGACCCAGACCTACAGAACAGGGCCCCTTCCCTGAGCCTGATCAAATCAATACCTAATTAACCCGAACAGGGGTCCGGCCTTCAGGGAAGAGGAAGTGAAACAACATGAAGGGGCGAGGAGAGAAAGATCAACAAGGCGAGATGACTAAAGACCTCAGAGCTGACACAGTTCATGTAGATTCTTCATAACTAAGCTCTTCACAACGACGCTTCGGTGTGTTACATTTGCACAACGTTACGGTGGGAAAAAATGATGCGTTACATGTCAACAAAGAGCTGGAACGTGATTCTGATGAGTGTTGGGTTTGGTTTCAATTTTACTGATTCCAGGTCTGATTCTTGTTCCTACCAACTCCTCAGCGACCTGGTCGATAAGTGAATGAATGAAAAATGTACAAGAATAACACTTAGCAAACTACGGCGGAGTATTAGGGCCACATTGAGAAAAGAAAATGAGGGGAGGAGTTTTTTCCCCCTCTTCCTCACCCAGTCGGTAAAGTCGAAATGTCGAGAATAAAGTCGAGACATAATGTCGAGAATAAAGTTGAAATGTCGAGAATAAAGTCAAAATGGTGAGAATAAAGTCGAAATATCGAGAATAAAGTCGAAATGTTGAGAATAAAGTCCAAATATAGTGTCGAGAATAAAGTCGAAAGGTCGAGAATAAAGTTGAAATGTTGAGAATAAAGTCGAAATGTCGAGAATAAAGTCGAAAGGTCGAGAATAAAGTTGAAATGTTGAGAATAAAGTCGAAATGTCGAGAATAAAGTCGAAAGGTCGAGAATAAAGTTGAAATGTTGAGAATAAAGTCGAAATGTTGAGAATAAAGTCGAAATGTCGAGAATAAAGTCGAAATGTTGAGAATAAAGTTGAAATGTTGAGAATAAAGTCGAAATGTTGAGAATAAAGTCGAAATGTCTAGAACAAAGTCGAAATGTTGAGATTAAAGTCGAAATATAATGTCGAGAATAAAGTCGAAATGTTGAGAATAAAGTCGAAATGTAGAGAATAAAGTCGAAATATAATGTCGAGAATAAAGTCGAAATGTTGAGAATAAAGTTGAATTATCATGTCGAGAATAAAGTCGTAATGTCGAGAATAAAGTCGAAATGTTGAGAATAAAGTTGAAATATAATGTCGAGAATAAAGTTGAAATGTTGAGAATAAAGTTGAAATATAATGTCGAGAATAAAGTCGAAATGTTAAGAATAAAGTCGAAATGTTGAGAACAAAGTCGAAATGTCGAGAATAAAGTCGAAATGTCGAGAATAAAGTCAAAATGTTGAAAATAAAGTTGAAATGTCGAGAATAAAGTCGAAATGTTGAGAATAAAGTCGAAACGTCGAGAATAAAGATGAAATGTTGAGAATAAAGTCGAAATGTCGAGAACAAAGTCGAAATGTTGAGATTAAAGTCGAAATGTTGAGAATAAAGTCGAAATATAATGTCGAGAATTAAGTCGAGCTTGACTTTATTCTCGACATTTCAACTTTATTTTTCCATATGTATGTATGTATGCCATACGTATGGATGTGTTTATTTCCTTTATGTACATTGTAAAAACACACTAAACGACAGAAAAAAGCTAAAATTGACACAATTTTACACAAAACACAAAAATTGGGCCGGACAAAATGCACATCCATGTATATATATGAATACATACGTACATATATACACATATATACATACAGTACAGGCCAAAAGTTTGGACTCACCTTCTCATTCAATTTTCTTTATTTTTATGACTATTTACTGGACTGACTGACTTCATTTCTTAAAGTAATGATGTTCCCTTGTTGTTCTTTAGTGAGCTGATTGGTTCTTGCCATAATATGAATTTTAACAGTTGTCCAATACGGCTGTTGGCTGTGTACTAACCTGACTTCTGCACAACACAATGGTCCTAAAAAATGAAAAATACCAAAAGTAAACAAAGCAGTAATCAGAGTAAAGGGTGGTTATTTTGAAGAAACTTGGATATAAAACATGTTTTCAGTTATTTCACCTTTTTTTGTGGAGTACATAACTCCACGTGTTCATTCATAGTTTTGATGCTTCAGTGAGAATCTACAATGTGAATAGTCATGAAAGTAAAGAAAATGCATTGAAAGAGAAAGTGTGTCCAAACTTTTGGCCTGTACTGTATATAAACATACATATACATATATAGACAGGACAAACTTGTTTTCCCTGCATAAGCCAAACTTTGGATCGCTGTTTTCTCTTGACTTTTCATGGTCATTAAATGCATCTCTATGTCCCTAAGTCCACACGGAAGATCTGGGAATTTTCAAATTATCAGAAAATCTAGACTCAGACTCTGTCACAACGTCAAACCATCCAAATCTTTTTCGAATGCATTTGTTCGACTTTTATCAGCTGAAAAGGACAACAAAAGATTCCTGTTTTTGATCTGCTTTGAGAACTTTTTACCCAGACTGCTGGACTTGTTGACCTTCATGACCTCCACGGTCACTTCCACAGCGGCGTTTTCTTTCACGGTAAAAACAACACGGTCGTGTATCCTTCGCCCTTTGACCCTGATTACAACCTCCACAAAAGCAGCACTGAGGCTTAACTGGTGACAGCGAGAGACCCAGCGAGCGGAGTCAGGACTGGGAAGGACACGGGGGCATCACATGACGAGTCAGCGAGCAGAGCAGAAATTTCCTGGTGCTTTAATTCATTTTCTCCACACATGTTCCTCATCCACTCTGATCTGGATTCTTCTCACAGTGACTTTACAGTTTGTCTAATGAGGAACGTGGACGGCAGATTGATAAGTGCGGTTAATCTGGAGTATGATCTCTTTGATGTCTGAGTATGTCCCGTCGCATGGTGATCATTTTTACTGCACGCCAGGACCCAACGCCGCACTAACTTCCTTCCTTCCTTTACACGACCAAACTAAACCCAGAAACTTCACCACTTAACCTCATTAAATCATTTATTTCTGAAAATGACTTTTGGAGCCCATTTTCAGCCAATTCCTCAAGTGGACAAACTAGGTACTGCACTTCTTAGTACTTCATTTCTTATAGCCAGAGGTTGCTGCAAAAACTACCACAAAATATTCAGCACCTCAGAGAAATGCTTCCCATATTTTCATGACAAGATATTCACTGAAGCTTTTAAAAAAAAAAAACACCAGTGTGCTTTGGTTACACACGTTATCCAGGATGACAAGAAAATCCAGCTGTTTCCAGTCGGTTTATCTCCAACAATGATGTAAATTATTCATTAAGCACCTGGAAAACATTAGTTTACAAAACGTTAAACAGCAGAAAAAATGGATAAAATTAAAAATACACCAATTAAAATGTGAACTAATACAATCTAACAAGACACACAAGAACACAACTACATGGATTCACACCACGAGGACAAAAAAGGTCAGAACAAGAAATAAAAACAGAGAGAAAGATTGATTAAAACATCAAAGCTAAAAAAAAAAGGAAGTATTTGCAGAGTTTCAATGTTTAAATATGTGTAAATATGTGTAATTTATCGAATATTGTAATATTGTAAACTCTCATGTATGGGACAAATAAAAAAAAATAAAAAATAATAATAATAATAATAAAAAAAAAATAAAAAAAAGGAAAGCTTGAACACAAAAAATTTGTATTTTTCTTTTTGTCTGAATTTTTGGTTTTTCATTTGATTAACGTTCAACTACCTTTAAAGTACGTTTTCTAGTGTAGTTCAGTTTTATATTCTTGAAAAAGCTTATCTTTAGTCAGTTTTAAATACTTTCAGTATTGTTTTTTGTCATTTTCAATAACATGGGGTAGTTTTCAGGGTCATGATTCCAAATTTGGAAATTTAGTTTTTAAAAATCTTATAATACAATTTAAGTTAATCATCAGGGTTCCTTTAAATCTTGTTTTATTTTTATTTCAATTCACAAAAATGTTATATTTACCTCCCGTTTTCATTTTTTGGTTTGTTTTCTTTGACTATAATAAGTGAAGTAGCAAACACTTTAACACTAAGCCTTTCTTGAACACAACTTTATGAGTCTTTTACTCACTTACATACTGAAACTCGACTGCACAGAATGTTGCTACAGAGTTTATTTTAGCGCACACTCGTTGCAAATCTCTAAAATATGACACGACAGCAGATCTCTGCCCATTCTTTGACCTTATAGACGTTGAGTTTCTATTTCTGAGGACCTTTTTCTGTCTTTGTGTTGCTTTCTGGTCGTTACAGGTGCCTCAAGGCCGCTGACATGACGAGTGGATGTTCGACTCACTGCAGAATAGAAACAGATCTGTTCGACCTTGTGGCCTCAATGGACATCGGGTGTAAAGCGAATAAAGCATCAAATAATCAAAGTCATGGCATAAAGTTATGAGGTAATTCCACCATTTCTTGACCTGTAAGCAGACGTTGCGCTAGATCAGTGGTTCCCAACCTTTTCCAACTCAGGGCCCACTAAAAAGTCTCAAAAATGTTTGTGGCCCACCTCCGACCCCACAAGTATGGAGGATATAAAATGGCTTATGAGAATCTCATTTGTAACAACAACCCAAGATGTGATAACTAGTCAATAATGATACAGATTCTAAACCCAGAGCAAAATAACTTTTTGCCCAAAATGTAACAATGTGTCACAGTTTGAGTCAGTTTGACCTTTGATACATTCTGTTTGTTGCATTTCAGGCTCGGCACTTTCCTAACATATTTGGCAAGTTATTACATTTTGGGTGTTATGGGTCATTGTGAAGTTGAAGTTGAGTCATGTTACCTATTTGCCACTAAACTGGCTTCTTAGTGCAAGTTTTCTAATATATTAATATCTGAGCATTTTTAATTTCCTAACTAATTTTGTAAGTGATTTTAACATCTAAAACATTATTTCGTGTATTTGTATGTTTATTTATTTATTTGTAATTTATTGTATCTTCATATAAATACACTTCACTAAAATCACACTAATCTGGTAATAATGTGGTGGCCCACTTGGAAGACCTTCACGGCCCACCAGGGGGGCCACGAACCACAGGTTGGGAATCACTGCGCTAGATGTTTCACTTGTCCGTCATTTTGACAGACAGGGTCGTAAAATTTCCGTCATGATGAATAAAGTTCAGTTGTGAAAGAAAAAAAAAAAAAACAACTGATAATGAGACTTATTAATTATTCATTTTATACTTAAGTAAAAGAAAGTAAAGAAAACGCATTGAAAGAGAAGGTGTGGCAAACTTTTGGCCTGTACTGTATATAAACATATATATACATATATAGACGGGACAAATTTGTTTTCTCTTGATTTTTCATGGTCATTAAATGCATCTCTATGTCCTTAAGTCTACACGGAAGATCTGGAAATTTTCAAATTATCAGAAAATCTCGACTCAGACTCTGTCACAATGTCAAACCATCCAAATCTTTTTCCAATGCATTTGTTCGACTTTTATCAGCTGAAAAGGACAACAAAAGATTCCTGTTTTTGGTCTGCTTTGAGAACTTTTTACCCAGACTGCTGGACTTGATGACCTTCATGACCTCCACGGTCACTTCCACAGCGGCGTTTTCTTTCACGGTAAAAACAACACGGTCGTGTATCCTTCGCCCTTTGACCCTGATTAGTCAAAGGGCGATTCAGTCGTAAAAAAAAAAAAAAAAAACGATAATGAGACTTATTAATTATTCATTTTATACTTAATCATGTCATCGCAAAAGGGACCCCATCACAACTTGTAACATTAATTATTGCAATTTATTGTTTACTGGACGGAAAGAGAAAATAATAGACGAATATCAGCAAACACCCTGCAGTCAATAGATTTGCGAGCAGAGGAAATGTGCACTTACAGCGAGTAGAACACGCTTTTTATAACAATTGAAATTAAAACACAACGCATCAAGTCCACAGCTCTTGAGCGAGCTGTCAGCAACAGGATAGCAGAGGAATTGAGTAAAGTATCTGTGATAATTTCCAGATGCTCAGAGGGAAATCTCTTTTCCAGAGATTTAATAAGCTCCGCGATGTACTCCTTTGACATTGCACATGCAGGTAGCGGGCAGAGCATTTAAGAGGAGCGGACAAAGAACAATCGGTTAACGCGACCTCTGCCTGTAAGTGATATAAACAGCAAGTTTTTGGGAGGTTGAGTATGAGGGTTGCCAAATCTTTTCTGCCAATGCCGAACAGCTTCTACTGCAAGTTTGGATCCCGAATCACTGTGATGTAAAAACATACTGGACAGCTCCACAAACAATGCCTTCAAACTACCAAACCGCATGTGTGATGTCAGAGTTTGACGCCAAAATGTTGAGTCAGTGAAACTGTCGGACTGTTAAACGCATCTTTAGGAAGAGTCGCAACAACCTCTGGCTGAGCTGTGCAAACTCTGCGAGGGGAGACATGAATAAAACAAATGTGCACACAGTTGGTCAAAGGCGTGGTAGGAAACACAGATTCATATAAATGGCAGGAAGCACACAAACAAACACACACACACACATAAAAAAAAAAAAAAAAAAAAAAAAGAGACACACCCCCTAAATGCAGTGACTCGATTCAATCTGACGGCTTCTCGGCAAACCAAATCCCTAATCTCATCTCATCTCTCTCTCTCTGAAGTATCCGGTGATGAGCTCAAAGGAGGCTGATGTGCACTGGCAGCTATTTCTGTGACTAACACACACACACACACACTTACGAAGAACAAAACACTATTTAAGCACTTGAATTGTTGGTGTCGGCGTTGGTAGTGACTGGATGTAAAGCGGTTGATCTGGATGTTTTTCCCCCGTGAAGTCGTGACTTCAAACATTAAACGTGGTCACAGCTTTGGGAGAAGGGTGAGGAGAAAAATGTAGGTCAAGCTCTCTGATTGGTCGATGAATCAACCCTTAACATCAAAGAGCAGCACATGACACATCATACGCAGAACATGCAGTGGGTCCGCCCTGTCGAGGTGCATTGAGCTCCCCTTATTTTCCCACAATGCTCTTTGGTGAGGCCTGGTGTGGTGCTGCTCCAAATCTCTGTTTTTTCTCTCTGCGTTTGCTCAACCCTGCAGCCAAACAGACGTCACCGCGGGAGGAAAGGGAGAGAAGAATCCGTCCAATTACTCGTCTAATTATCTAATTATTTCAATTATGTGCTGGAGAGCAGGAAGGAGGATGAAGATGGTCTTTGTGTTTCCTTTTGCCCTCAGTGCTCCTGCTGATGACACCTGGAATTATTACCTCCCCACACCGGCCTCCTGCTGTGCAGATCTGACCGCCTCTTTCCTCCTCTTCTTCCTCGACTCTAACCCAGAATATCCCACCGTCCTTCTCTTCTCCTCTCTTGCGCATTTTTTTTTTATCCCTCTGCATGTTTTAACGAAGACTAAAACCCTCAATGAGAAGGAGGTGCAGCACACGGCGGTGCTAACGAGAAACAAATTAAAAGCAATTAAAGGAGAGATGAGGGAGTTTGTGTGTTTGAGCGGATAGATGAGCGCGATGTGTGTGTTGGAAAAGGGCGGGGAGATGCCGCTGATTAGCGCCGTATCAAAGAATGAGAGCAGTAATTGGTTTTTGCTTTTATTTTCTGCCAATTAACTTGTGCACATAGGTGGTAAACAGGAGAGGAAGGAGAGAGTCTGAGGACACTGGACGGATGTTAAACCGCTTTGACCTGAGACAGCGTGACAGACCTGTGAGATCTGCAGGTGTTTTCCAGAACGTCATTTTCCTAAATGATCAGTGTTTTTACCAGCTACATAAGAACGATAATAAAATCTCTCAAAATATCTTAGTTTGTATAAAATTTGAAAAAATATTTTCACCTGTAGGCCGCCATTGTTGTTTACGCTGCAATAACGTCTGGGTAGTGATGTCATATGGTTGCACCGGGCTGGATCTCATACAGGATCATATAAGTCCTGGAGCGGACTTCAGTGGTTTCCAGAGGAAGTTTTGTGGGTTTGTGTTGGAAAATAGTCGGCACAGCATTTGGCTTTAGTCTCCGTTTATAATGACCCACACCTGTCAGCTCTTTCATCAGCATGGGCCGGCTAAATGCAGCAAATGCTTCTGGGGAGAAGTGGCCAGAACATAGCCGCGGGTCCATGGGAAGTTGTTTACGCCCACAAGCCATTTCCCACAACTTCCTTCTTTTCTTGTCTAGATATTGATATGATACAATACGACTCTGGGTTTCATGAAAACTAAGCATTTTTCAAAAAAATAAAAGCATGATATCAAAACGGGATGAGGAAAGTCATCAACATTAACAGAAAGTCACCAATAATCATGTGACTGTCTGAGCTTTACATGCAGGGTGAGCTGGGAAAATCTACATCATTGATATCTTCGATATTGGGATATTGATATATTGAATTTTCATTTCTCGATATCGATAAAATAGCGATACATCTTTCAGCCCTGCTTCAAGTTTCATTGAAACAACATCACAACATCGCAACGCCTCAATGTTCATTTGAACGGTTGATTTCAGTGCAAAGTTTGAGTCAAATAGATAAGGGTCAATGACAAAAAGAGGGTCTAAAAACATTTTTAAAAAGTTCTTTGAAAATGGAAAAAAACATATTTCTGAGAGAAGAATTATGTTTTCTAACAGATTTCAGTAGTTGACCAACATTTCTAAGTTTTTAGGTTCATCATTTTTTAGTATTTTTAATTGAGCACCCAAAAATGTCAGGTGGCGCAACCAAATATATGAAAATATATTTATATGTTCCTGTTATTTTTTCTGTGTGAAATTATTGGCAAGTGTCTCTCAAGTGTCTGTAGTGACTCATACATTTTCATTTTGTGTGTTTCATTTCTTTTATTTGTGAATAAGATAAATAATTTGATGTTAAAATAACATTTCACATTATTACATTGGTTGTACCACCTGACATGGAAATTGTTCCAGTCACCAATGAAGTGAAAAAACCTTTTTTATCAGTATTTCAGAGAAATCTACAAACTTTTCCACTTGGTCACAAATGTCATTTGGGCTCCTCTGGCTGATGCAGNAAATTACGGGACAAAAGTTTTTTACATTTCTCAACAGCTTTAAAATTCTTTTTATTTGCAAAGAATGTTTTATTTAAAAAGGTTCAAGCATAAAATAATGCCACTGTGTTTTTAATTTCCATTTACAATAACTGACATTCAATTTTTAGAGTTTAATTACTGTGGATACTTGTCAGGACGGTTGCACCACCTGACATTTTGGGGGTTTGAGGAACCAAAACATAAAAAAACATGTTATATTTTAATAGTTTAAAGATGTGTTCAAATAACACAGGTTTCATAGAATAAAGAAATACATGTGATGAAATACTCAATTCATGATGGAAGGCAATATTGCACTCGGACACAAAAAAAGGGGACATCACTTCATTGACCCATAGACAAGAGGAAAAAAACATCGAGGAAGGAGCTGACCAACAACTTCCTGCTGCGAATGACAAAATCAGTGGGAAACCCCAATCTGACTTTAATCTGCACAAATTAATTCTAATTAAGTGTCTAAGCCGGCAGGGAGCTCCACTAAATCCATCATACTTATTTAAAGAGAGAGGGATCGGAAATCGGATTTATTTTGGCTCGGCTCTGACGGCCAAAATCTCCAAAGTTGGCCACATGTCAGGTGACCGAACATCTGTCTGAGCAAAGCGGCTGCTGGCAGATCGTGAGCCTGGATTTCCCTGCACGCGCTCAGTTCGGGCCCAGAGGCAGACGCCAAAGGATAAAAATGGAGGATGAGACGAGTTCGGCTGTATTGGTTCGTCTTTTTCCAAATTGAAGGATAGATCTGGAGAGAACAGAGTGAGCGTCGATGCTCCGGAACCATCTGCACCAGCGGTTCTCAACCATCTGCCTCTGAACCCCGGAGCCAATTAACGTCACGGTCAACCAGCCAAGACGCGACGACTGCCAAGAACGGGTCTGACTAAAAAAAAAAACGCCTTTTCCTTTCACAGAAGCACATCTTCACCCTTTTTTTAAACATCTATCTTTAGTTTCTTATCTGTTTTAAACCTTCTATGTGAGAACTTAACCAAGTCTGACGATGTGTTGGTGAGATTTGTACATAGATTTTTACCAACTGTGCCAAATGCTAAAGCGTCATAAATGGACTGGAATCTGTTTTTTTTCTATGGGACAAACCAAACTTTGCTGGAGAATATCCAACAATAACAGGGTCACCTAATGTTGCAGATTTGAACAACTTTAATGCCTGATTCAGGAAGGAACAAGTCAAGAAACAGTCGTTTACAAACCTCACGAGAGAGCAAATACAGTTGTGCCCAAAAGTTTTACACCCTCCAGCAGAATTTCTGATTTTTTGGGCTTTTCTCAGAAAAAATGAACGATAGCACAAAATCCTGTTAGTGGTTTACTACAAATAAGACATAGTGACTTGCTTAGATTTCACTTTTAATCTGTTTTTTTTTTTTACTAGCTAGTTAGTTTTTGAGTGGAGGATAATTTGAGGGATGAGGTTTGCAAAATGCTGGGAATTTTTGGGGAATTCACTGGAATATTTCTGAGTACTTCCAGGAATTTATATGAACTACAAATACCTAGTCGTATATTTATGTAAATAATATATAAACATATGCGTAAACATGTTGGTTTGTTATAAGCAGTCATGCATGAAAAGATGTCTAATGCAATATGTTTACATTTTTCCAGACTTTAAGTGTGTTTTATAAGTATAATTCAAGATTTTTTTGGCCTTTTCTCAGAAAATATGAATGATAACACAAAAACCTTTCTATCACTCATAGTTAGTGGTTGGGTGAGGACATTTATTGAAAAAAATAGTTGACTCTTTTTAAATCATAATGACAATAGAAACTTTAAAATTACCCTGTTAAGAAGTTTAACCAACTCTGGTGGTTTTGTCCTGATAAATGTACAAAAGTGAACACAAATGTATTTGAATGTCTACTAAAGGTAACCATCCTCACCTGTGATTTATTTACTTGTAATCAGTGTGTGTATAAAAAAAATGAACAGGGTCATTTTTCAAGTTTCTGTCATTATGATTTAAAAAGAATAAACAGCTTTTCCGCAACTAAATGGATGCAGTGTGAGTTGACACACTGACTATGGCCCCATCCACACGAAGACAAAACGAGGTCGAAACGCATAAGTTTTTTGCCGAATCTGCGTATCATCCATACGAAGACGGCGTTTTGTGCGTCTGTAAACGATCATTTCTGAAACCAGGTTCCAAAGTGGGTAGATTTAGAAACGCCGTATACGCGGCTCCGTGTAAACTGGCTCTCCACAACTTTTCAGATACGCTGACGTCATATTTTCACATCGTCACTAATACACATGCGCCGCAAGCGTCACTATGGCAACAACAACAACAACAACAATGGCGGCGTACTATGCAGCGTATGGCTGTTTTCCAAACCGCCTTCTACATACTACATACTACAGTAGTAGATAGTAGGCACTGCCTACTATCTACTACTTCCACATGTAGTATGTAGTGTGACTGTTTTGTTGGACCTGTTTAGTCGTATACTACTCTGGATTTCAGGAAGTGGAGCTGATGGTTTTTTTTCTAATGTTTAATTTCATCATAAGTAAACCATGAGTACATTTGGCATTTCAGTCATTAATTCACCACATCAATCAGTGGTTAAGTTACAGGAACAATAAAAGTAGATAAGTTAAATTAGATGTCAATGAGATACAAAGGAAAATAAATAAATGAAATTAAGTATGTGAAGGAAGTTGTAANAAAATAAAAAGTGATAAATGATTTAGGGGCTTTTATGAATTTGGTAAAAGTAAACAGCTCTTTCATGATGAAGTGAGCAGATTTACCGCTGTTTCTTTCCTGTCACTTCACTTTTATCTCTGGGACCGTTTCACATTTTTGTTGTTGTGTTGTAGTTGAGCTGATTTATTCCAGTAGGTGTCAGTAATTCACCTCAACCTGAGCGCCCCCAAACTGACAAACAGCATTAGCGCCGTGCATTGTGGGAAACAGTACGCCAGGTAGACTGGTCCGTTGCATACTGAGAAATTTTCTCCGATCAGTGGGTCATCCGGGAACTTGTAGTTTACTACAGATCTCGCAAGTTTTCGCATACTGCCTACTACATACTGAATTTCAGCCGAAGTAGTAGGCATCGCTAGTGTAGTAGGCGGTTTGGAAAACAGCCTAAGTGTCAATGAAGCTGGTGACCCTGCTATCCCTTTAGCAGCAAAATCTCCTTCTTCTCAACCACCACAGAGTTGAACAAACAATCAAAGAGGACACAGTACGGTACTTTATTGATACACCCCGAAAAAGGACTCGCAGGACTACGAGGCCGCTTGTTCCCCCCATATCGTTGTTTTGGAAACTGTTTAGCGTTTTGACTCCGTGTGGATGGGGCCTAGAATGAATCCTGATTGATTTTTTGCCGTGACGCAGACGGATGCGGTGTATTTTAGCCGTTACTCACTAATTACATACGATGTAGCAAGATCTACCTTTCCCTCCAACAACACAGCTAATGAGGCACAATTCTTAGTAACGCAACCCCTTCATCGTGATTCCCTCTTTTGAAGAGATTGTTTCTGATTGGAAACTTCTACTTTGAGCTGAGTTTAACTTGTTCAACTTCTAATTAAATGCATTTGCATGACTTGCTCGACAGCCTGTCTTTGTATGAAACCACTGCAGGAATAACCCTCTTCCCTTTAGCAAACAAGCACAGCCTGAGACTGAGGTTCATCTGCTTTAGATTGACCTGTTCTCCTTCACACACGCAGACGAGGTCCAAGCCTGGAGCCGTCACTGCGTCTGTGGTGAAAGAGTGCTTTCCTATCCTCGCTGTTAAACACTTACTCTCATCAAAGCGGTAAATAACGAAATTTGACTGACTCGGCGAGACAGAGGGTGTGAAATAGGTCAATGTCTGCGTTTTGTTGGCAGTGGCCTCTGGTTGGACTCCAGCTACTTACACGTGAACTTGCTGCCAAAAGCTTAAATAATGAGGGAATTCAGAGCTTTCTTTCTGCCACATCTAAAGGAAATAATTTGATTTTTATTCATTTTTGAAGTACGTCTCTGACCTTTTGATCCCAACACTTTGAATAACTATCCAACTTTCCTTTTCCAGAAAAAAAAAAAAAAGAAAAAAGGACGAGATGTTCCCCGCTCTATGGCCCGCACATGTTCCTTTTCACATGAATGTATCAGACTTTCATTACCTCTCAAGGTCGAGTTAAAGAAGGAGAGAAAAATCTTGTCAAAAACGGAGGCCGTAGAGTCGAGAATGAAACAAGGAATGAAATGAGTTTCACTTTTCAATGCTGTTAACATTTTTTTCCCCGCTAATCAACATCTCTTTTTAAATTCTTCCGAAGCAAGATGAGCGAGTTATTCACCGCCGGCGTTGAAAGGAGTTGAAAATGTTGCCTCGCAGCTCTCTCTGAGAGAAAAAGAATTTCAAAGAAAGAGTTCAACTATTACGGAGACGGAGAGCTTTTAAAGACAATCTCGCTTCTCTGCGCTGAGGCCATCCAACAAGCACTCAAGATTTTTATCATTTCGAAAAAGGGCAGCTATTTGTGATTCACTGGAAACAGAAACCTTCCAGATATGAGGGCAACACGGCGCTCCCTCCGTCTTTGAGTTTACCCCCCCCCCCCCTGGTGTTTTTGACTGACATTTTCCCCTCTGCTAATGGACACCAATAAAACTCTGATCGACTTCAAACACCTACTCCCAGCCCCAGATGAGATTACACAAATTTATCCATCAAACCAAGAGTTCGGTCATAGTTTAATTGACAGTTTTATCACAGTTCAACTGGAATAGATACAGTTGTGCCTAAAAGTTCCAGCAGAATTTCTGATTTTTCGAGTGGCTCTTTTCAAAGGATGTACCAAGTCTTCTTTGTACATTATGAACGTATTTCAGTGTCTTTTTTAGAACAGAGTAACGTCCTGTGTTTGTGCTGTATAAGAAAATGTGTGTTTTACGCGCATGAAGTCTCAGAAATGCATTTCCAGTCGTCTTTGTGCTGTTTGAGCCTGATTTGAGGTTTGTATTGTTGCTAAAATTTATAGATACTGAACCATGCCTTGTTTGCACTGTACAATATGTGGAAGTACCTGAATGTCATTCTCCTTTACTTCCAGATTCAGTTTTTATGTCATGAAGAGGAGAAAACATCCTTCAGTAGCTCCTGTGCTAAGAGAGAAACAAGCAGTGAAATGCTGGAGGATCTCAGAAAATATGAACAGTAACAAAAAATCCTTTCTGTCACTGAAAAGAAAAGTAGGAACACAAGCGACAGTGCAGGGAGAGGCAAAAGCCCAAAAAGCTTATTTAAAGCCTCCAGCCTAAAAAAGAACCCTGGCTACCAGCTACATAAGAACCATAATAAAATCTCTCAAAATATCTTAGTTTGTATAAGATTTGAACAAATATTTTCACCTGTAGGCCGCCATTGTTGTTGTTTTTATAACATCTGGGTAGTGACGTCATATGGTTGCACCGGGCTGGATCTCATACAGGATCATATAAGTCCTGGAGCGGACTTCAGTGGTTTCCAGAGGAAGTTTTGTGGGTTTGTGTTGGAAAATAGTCGGCACAGCATTTGGCTTTAGTCTCCGTTTATAATGACCCACACCTGTCAGCTCTTTCATCAGCATGGGCCGGCTAAATGCAGCAAATGCTTCTGGGGAGAAGTGGCCAGAACATAGCCGCGGCTCCATGGGAAGTTGTTTACGCCCACAAGAGATTTCCCACAACTTCCTTCTTTTCTTGTCTTTTGGGAAGCTGTGCAGACTAACATCAGTCTCCTTGTTTCCTTTGGACTGAAAAGTGCACCCAAAAGCAGCCACATGTGGCATTATTATGTTTTTTTCCCTCCTCAAACCTCGTGACTTACGGCAACTAGTAGTGAGTAAACGGCCAAATCCAGATGCTCGGCACCAAGCAACCAATCTACGTCATCAACCCAGAATGCATTGCCGCAGTAAAACAATGGCTGCACCCGAAGTTTCTACAGGAAAAAGTGAATCCAACTGTATAAAACAGGAAAGGGATATAAACACATATCCAAGGAACTGAGGATGCCAATAAGCAGAGTTCAAACTCTAATGAAGAAGTGGAAAATGAGGGATTCTGTTGAAACCAACAAACCAACAAACATTTCAGCTACAACTGACAGGAAAATTGTTCTGGATGCAAAGTGAAACCTCAAAACAACTTAATCTGAAATACAGGACTCTCTGAAACATGTGGTGTGGATGTTTCAAGATGCACAATAAGGAGGCACNTCAACAAGGCCTATGATGAAAGGTCCACCATTCCTACTGTGAAACACGGAGGTGGATCACTGATGTTTTGGGGATGTGTGAGCTACAAAGGCTCAGGAAACTTGGTCCAAACTGATGAATGAAGGATGAATGCAGCATGTTATCAGAAAATACTGGAGGAAAATTTACACTCATCAGCCCAGAAGCTGCACATGAGACGTACTTGGACGTTCACACATGACAATGATTCAAAACACAAGGCCAAGTGGACCTGCCATTGGCTACAGCAGAATAAAGTGAAGGTTCTGGAGTGGCCATCTCAGTCTCGAGATCTGAAACCTGCAGTTCATGCAAGACAGACCAAGAATTTACAGGAACTGGAGGCTGTCCTGGTGTTAGATCTTTTTCAACTTACATCTCTTCCTCAGTTGAACCAGAAGTGTATTTCTTATGGCCTGTAACTTAAATGGATTCATAGACTACAGAAGAAGAACGCACATGCACCAATTTAACTTGTGATATTCGCACAGAAGCCACGTGAAAACTCAGAGTCACTGGGAGAAAAGACACAATTACCAACTTGGTGGAGAGTAAAGAAAAGTAACATTGTCAGGTTTGTAATCTGTTGCTGTTGGAAAGGAGTAATATGGAAAGTAATACTGTTATTTTACTTATTACTTTACTATCTTGTGGGATCCCGTGCTAAAGGTAATTGAACTAAGTTTCCCTAATGAGGAAACAAAAGTGTTGTTTTCACCACCAGCAGACTCAGATCATCACTTTAAAGGTGTTTTGCTGTAAACCTTGATGTAACTTCAACAAAAAGTCCCACTCTATAGAAGACTTTCTGTCGGGTAATTGCAACAACAGTATCAACAGTAAAACAGAAAACCATTCACGCAGGAGCAAAACAAACTCTGCAAGGTGAAACTACCGTTCTTCTGAGCCGGAGTCTGGTGGCTTTGAAAAAGATTTAACATCATTAAAAGTTCATTAAAACAGATTCGAAGAGGATGCTTTCTCATTTTACCTCAAAACAATGATCAAACTCTAGTGGAAACAGAAAGAAGAGCTTTTCAAAGGATTAACTCTGAGTGATTGTTGTCGGATGTTAGCGACAAAAGAAGTGTTTTCCAAACTTTTGCAGCTTGATTTATTTACAGAACTAACTTTGATAGAGTCAAGACAAATAGATGTTTTAAAATCTGGCCAGAAAAAGAAGACTTAATGTCCCAAAGATCATTTAAATGTTTCTTTATTTAGCTGTAAGTCAGTTTACCAATCTGTGATGTTACAAATTGAGCAAATCTTGTGTCAGTGAATTTTTAAATCAAGAGGAAAATTTTACCTTTTTTTGAAACATAAAAAGCAGAACATGTGTTTCTCTCTCTTGTTTCCTGTTGTCTTAATTAAAGGACCAGTACAACCAAAAACAGCTCCTTTCCCACTTCGTTAAAGCAGTTTGTGGTTATCTGAACAGCCTACAATGGCTTAGGTCACATCACAGAGCCAGTTACAAGAATAAAAATTCAAGATGTTTTATTCGCTATTGCACATTTCAGAGCAATGGAATTTTATTTCTGTTTCATCCTGTCAAAGAAACATGAAAAAAAAAAACAGTCACGTATAACAAGGGAAGGAAAGGAGCCGGAAAACTGTGGTACAGCCATCGTGTGCAGCGCCTTGTTTCATTAAATAAGGAAAAAGAGTACACGAGGGAGGAAGAGGGGAAATAAAAGCATAATATCACAGACACTAAGATAACGCTTAAAGTAACACTTTACTCCACAGGTCCACAGATTTTATTTAGATTAGATAATAGTTCGTCAAATTTGTACAAGAGTTGTTTATTTAAAATTATCCTGAAGTTTCATGACAACTGGGTAAGAATTGGAACACAACTTTTTTTTAAAATAAAACCCAATTTTAACTGTAAGCAAATCACAATCTGAAAGTTTTACAACTTTTTTTAATTTTTTTATTTAAATTTCAACATCAGTAGGTGAAAATTAGTGAATAATGTAAAGCTACTTGTAGGCCAAAGTAATAGTTCTCAATTTTTAAATTCAAATTAGCCACTATTTATCACCTGTTTTTGTGGAAATATCAGAAATTAATTACACAGTGATGTTGGGATAGTTCACTGTATATTTTGTGTTTAAGTTTAAAGTTCTTGTTCTGTATGTAAGTACAAGTGTGATGGTGAATGTGTGTCTTTTGATGCAACTGCACTGCAAAAACAGAAATCTAAGCAAGTCATTCTGTCTTATTTGTAGTAAAAATTGTCTTATTGTTCTTAATTTGAGCCACATTCACCAGACCAGGTCATAAAAATGTCTTATTTCAAGTTTTTTTTAAGACAAAAATGAGGTGTAAATTGCTTGTAACAAGTCAAAAAAAATCTGCCAATGGGATAAGACGAATTTGCCCGGGACGTTTCTTGAAATTAGAAAGATGTCTTAAAACAAGAATCTTCTATCTTATCCCATTGGCAGATTTTTTTTTACCTGTTACAAGCAATTGATGCCTCATTTTTGTCTTTAAAAAACTTGAAATGAGACATTTTTATGACCTTGTCTAGTAAATGTGGCTCAAATCAAGAACAGTAAGACACATTTTACTAAAAATAAGACACAATGACTTGCTTAGATCTGTCACTTTTTTGTGTCAGACAATAAAATTCTTCTATTCCTCTAATCTATTCTATTCTATTATGGTTTGATTTTAATTAAAGTGAAAACTAATTGTCTCCTACTTTCTTTAAATTTCAACAAAACAGCGACTTATCATTTGTAATGTCCTTAAAATTAAATAAGAAAAGGTTATATATACCCATTGTCACCAAACATTGGGGGGAAGAACTCAAAGTAAAAAAGAAAGTTTATTGAATTGTCGCCTAATCTGGGTGAATTTTGCAGACCTGTACAGCAATTTTTTTCCCGCCAGTTCCTTGTAAAATCGAATGCCATGTACTGTTTGTAGTGGAGCAGATATTTCAGACACATGTGGAATAATTAAACTAAAAAAATATCAGAAGAAAGCGTCTGATTCCTGCTGCAGAAGCTTTGAGACGGAGCAGACGGAGCAGATGAAATAACAGCTCAGTCCGGTTGAATTCAGTCGTCACTGGAAGCTTTGAGTGAAACCCCCCCGTGTTCTGACGCGTGGCAAAGTTTGAACACTGAACGCAGCACTGTGGGAAAGTTCTTTGGCGGCGGCGCACGAGTCAACAATCACACGCTGGATCTCCTCGTTAGCATCAAAGAGCTGTGAAAGCGAAGCCCGTGTCCGCTTCATTATCCGCTAACACGGAGCCTCTGAGCCCAATCCTCCTCTGGTAATTACTATCAAGTCCTCTGCAGAGGGAGGTGGGGGATTTTACCATCTAAATTACCTTTTTTATTTATTTTTCAAGAAAGACAAGCATAATGGCTCCACTGCGTATAAAAAAAGAAAAAAAAAAAAGAGAAAACATCGGCGGCACAAATGAGGCGTTGGACTATCAAATGAGAAACACGGACGGGAAGCAAACGAGGCTGACGTCTGATCTCGTTAGCGGAGCTGAAGTCAAAGCGCGTGTCTCTGTTTCAACCAGTAGTCACAACTTTAAAGTTATTACGCAGACATTTAGCAGCATGTTTCTTAAAAGACTGCAAGATTTAATAACCTCGAGGGAGCTGGGAACATAGAAAAAAGTAGCAGAACAACAGACGGTTTAGATTTAGTCGGAGTTGTTCTTTCAAGTACTGTGCCTTGACTTTTGTTTAACATGGATAAACTGCAGGAAGTACACTGCAAAAACTGATATATAATATCTAATATCCAGCATTGGTAATGTATATCCATTCATATAACATAGGGTAGCAGAATATCCCCTCTTTAAAGCAGAATACCCCCTCTTTAAACCTTTTTTTCGAGCTACACTGCAAAAACGGAAATCTAAGCAAGTCATTATGCCTTATTTTTAGTAAATTTTTTCTTATTATTCTTGATTTAAGCCCCATTCACTAGACCAGGTCATAAAATGTCTTGTTTCAAGTTTTTTAAAGACAAAAATGAGGTCTGAATTGCTTGTAACAAGTCAAAAAAATCTGCCAGTGGGATAAGATAAAAGATTCTTGTTTTAAGACATCTTTCTAATTTCAAGAAACTTCCCAGGCGAATTCGTCTTATCCCATTGGCAGATTTTTTGACTTGTTACAAGCAATTTATACCTAATTTTTGTCTTAAAAAACTTGAAATAAGACATTTTTATGACCTGGTCTGGTGAATGTGGCTCAAATTAAGAATAAGACAATTTTTACTACAAATAAGACATAATGACTTGCTTGGATTTCTGTTTTTGCAGTGTAACTCGAAAAAAAGGTTTAAAGAGGGGGTATTCTGCTTTAAAGAGGGGGTATTCCGCTACCCTATTTTATAAGAAT